>JAODAI010246171.1:0-10260 GCA_027575025.1 Scotoplanes globosa | reverse complement strand
ATATATTGAGAACGGAATGTCCGATTTGACTCTAGTTTGAAGCATTTAGTAGATCATTTTCTGCTCTATAATATCAACTAACATTATAAAAAACTTTATGAACCCTTTAGCAATTCATTTTATTTTTACGCCAACAGTTCAACCGTACAACACCCGGCACACATACCCAGCACTATACAGTCACCAGGAACACATGGACACATGGAGCTCGTACCAGCCAAGTCACCCAGAATATACATACGCCGCGCAGTACGCCCCATCCGACCACATCAACAACGCACTGCAGTCCAACTCGTATGGCGGTTATCCGGCATCCTGCCACCCGGAGATGCCCCAGTACGACCAGATGAAACTGGAGTATGCCGCCGCATGCGCTCCGGCCTACATTCCGGGTATGACGTCACCGAACTTAGTAGCCGCGGTGCATGACGGGTACCCACCTAATATTCCCATATCGCACAACCCAATGGACATTATGGCATCCCGAAGTGACTGCAGCATCCCCGTCACGGATCCCGTCACCGTGGTAACATCAATGCCGTGTTACACCCCCCTGATAGACGAACACCACGACAACGGCAACAGCACACTGCTAACGCCAATAACGACGTTGCTGCCGCCTATGGCGCAGCCGTTACAGGTCGAGGACCCCCCTTCGTGCATGCACAGCGAACTGACCTACCTAACAACAGACCCAATTACGTCACATCATTCGCAGGCCACCACCACATCGGTTTCATCTTTGAAAAGACCCGCACCGCCACAGCTTCAGCCGATTCATCGCGATAACAAGGTATTGCGTAAGAGTAAAACAGCTCCCCCCGTTTCCGTTTCAAAGACAACCAAAGCGAAGGACCACACCCAGTTCAGCAATATTGACCTGTCCAACTTTTCCGACATATTCGACATGGAAGCGGGAATTGGAGACGAGGGTTTGGCCGGAAGACCAAAGTCGCCCGTATATCAGCCGTTATCGCCTGTAAGAGAATCTTGCGCCGAGAATAGTCCACACGGTTATGCACATACCATTAGAGACAACGACGAAGCCAAAACCAGAAGGCACGAGCATGCGCATATTGAAACCAACGGTTCACCACATAGACATGAAGCCAAATTCAGTGCGCCGCCACCCGCCCTCGTCAGCGGCGGTGCAAAAGGTCCCGCTAAGTCACAGGATTCGCCCGTCTTTGCCCAACTCAGTACGCATCCGGGTTCTTCGTCGAGCGGCGCCAACTCGGAAGAGGTCGATACGAACAACTACCTCGACAAACTTGTGTCGCTCTACCTGAGCAAGGACTCGGACAAACCGATCTCCCACCTGAAGAATGAGTTTCACGTCTACACAGAGAAGAATGGATCGACACACCTCCACTCCAAGACCATGACCGCATACCGAACCGAACAGAGCCACTATTCAGCCCACGAATTTTTCCAATCGGCGTCCAATGCCACACAGTACGAGAGCTGGTGCAACGAGAGACGCAACAGCGTCTACCGGCCGCCGGGCACAAGCGGCGAGTTCGGGACAGTGGAGAACAACAACATCCCTGGATACGACTACCACCATTCGTCGGATCATTATACGTCACATCATGACGTCATGAGTGATCAGGCCAGATACCTTTACAGTGGCGCCGGGTTCTCGTCTCCTAAATTCAATCGGCACCCGTTTCTACACAGTTATGGTACCGTTGAAAAGTAAGGCACATATTATGTAAAGCCAGGAGAACGCTCACTATTCGCCACTACAAATTGAGCAAAATGTTGGCGTTATACGGAAATTCTCGCTGTTCAATGCAAATGTTAGTATGCAGACACACTAGTTGACTACAAAGTGTATTCACGATGTAATACACATTACTATAGGGCTATAATTAAAATGTAAAATAGGCCTACTTACGGTCGTACGGTGACGCGTGGTTCACAACGAAATGATCATACACACCAACAACATTATTTGTTTCCAAATGCTGCACTTTTAGACTAAACTAGCTGTATCTTGGTCTTATTTATATGAAACGATTAACTGCAGCTGTGATTGGGACGTCCACTCATAGATTTAAAATCATAGTAATTAATGATTGGTCACAGACAAGGCAGATTCGGTTCATTGACCAATCACGCCGATGGAAATCGGCCACGCCCACAATTGTTGAAAACCACTTTCTGTTATTATATTTTTTTACAAATTTCGAATTCGGATTATGAAAGACCGATAACGATTCCCAAATAGGAGGACAACAGTTGTCCTTAACTCCTGACCCCAAACCTGTGTTAATGTGGACAGGACTGGTCATTCTTTTGTGTGATTCTGTCTCATCTGTACTACTAGGAATACGAGTCAAGCGAGCCGACTAATGGCGTTTATACGTATGACGTATGATCACGAGTTACTAAAATGCTGAAATGGTTCAGATAATAATGCACAGTGATAACTATTATATTGGATTGCACGATTGTGGTATAGGTCCAAATTGAGGTTGTATATGCCAGCGAATTTTCATGTTTGTAACTGTATATTTTGTTTTTATTTTATTTCGGACACCCGGTTTCAGAAGAGCTTCTAAATTCGACCGGCGTCATGACTTGTGTATATCATAGTGATTGTGGAAAGCATGTCTTCCGTTGAGACGGAACCTGGATTCGAATAATACCCACTAATTAATTTGTATAATGTTGTGGAACTGCATTGCACAAACTGTGGTGTTAATTATCTAGTGTTACCACCATGGTGTCAAAGTTGGTGTTGATTTAACACCAATGAGTGTTGGCTCTTTGCTTCTAAAAAACAGGCAACAACTTTGGTGTCAAATCTTATATTCCAGTGGCTCTAAGTGGTATATCAAAGGCTTTGGGTGGCTCATATAACCACTGCGCTGAGAAGGGCCCGTAAACCTATCCATTCCATTCCATTCAAATGCATTTTTAATATATATACCATATTATAATAAAATATAACATTTCACGTTACTAACTGAAATCACTAAATAGTTTTTAACGTGAATTTACTGAGTAATTATGTAGGCTTATAAGATATTACATTTTGTTTAAAAAATAAGTATTTCCAAAACACAAAGAAATTTAGGGGCGTGACTTATATGTTGATTTCATTTTATCTTCTGAGACCAACGACTTCGCGTAAAATTAAGTTTTCGTATTTTTTTAATAACGAGATACACGCACTAAAATATTACACCTGCTAAATTAGCCACATCCTTCTAACACACAACAAATAATTCAATTTACTACACTGCTTAGCATAGTTATACTAGTCATGAGAAAACGGGGCTTAGACGGTGCCTTACTTACGCAAGGGCTTTATGAAGTGGTTGTAGCCCTTAGTGATCGGATGCCCTTCCTGACGTCAACCCATTGTCATCGGTGGACCAAGGTTGCTACAGAGCAATCGAGACAAAGTACCTTGCTCAAGGATATACGCCGAGACAACCAGCAGCATGCAGCGCTGGGATTCGAACTCGCGATCTTACAATCACGAGTCCTTATCCTTACCACTGGGCTATCTCGACTCCTCGACTCCTCGACTTATAAGAATGTCTGCTTATATTGATTGTTTTACCAATTTATGAACAATTGACAGTTAAACAAACAGTGATACCGTGGTCAAAGTATCTGTCACTAACTGACTAACGAGGTATCAATTTGACGTAGTGTCCATTGTAAAATGATACTTCATTAGTGCTTTGAAGTGTTGTGTGTTGCCCACTGGGGTAAAAGTGAAGACTGAAGTGATACAGCTATGACTGGTGCTAATTTGAAATTAACACCCAAGTTCGGTGTTGTATTAATACCAACTGTGGTGTTAATTTGATATCAACAACACTTACATACTCAAAAGCGGTACTAAATTTAACACAGCCGCGGTGTTAAATTAAGCAACCTGTTTGTGCAATGTCTGGTACCCTTTTAGCCAAAATATTTACCTTAGATTGCATGCAATTAATGAAAATGTATGAAATACTTCACGTAATGCCTTTTTCAAACAGTACAACAAATAATGGCGAAACTTAAAAATTGCGACTTCACCTTGGAGGGTCGTCCAATTCATAATTTTGAAGTCAAATTTTGATGTATATATGTGTATCACCCGCCAAACCCGTTCCAATCTCACATACACTGCCTCGTTTGTCTCTTATGTTCGTTGTGCCTTATTTATTTCACGGGGATAACCTATAATTATGTGTATCAGTGCATGACATGATTTCTAGTAGGTACGATATTATTATGTATTAGTATTATTATTATTATAAATTAACATAAAGTATATGAAGTATACCTACTTTGTAAAAACTTTATGTAGGCCTATATATCACGTCACCCAATAGACCAGAACATCATATGGGTCGGACGCCGAGTCCTTCTCAAGAAATGTGACCTTTAACTTTTTCCAATAGACTGAGTTATTTTCAGTTCATGTGCAATATTAAAATTATATAATATATTATTGTAAGAATTCCATCGAATGAACATTTAATGTAACGGCAATGTGGTCCACAATGTCTTCCAAAATCCAACCTGGGCCAAATAAACACCAAGTGTACAAATGCATATTCATACTTTCAGCCTTTACTAGTATTTCACTCTTCTTCTCATTATCGTATAACCACATGATGTAAGCTATGCATTGTGTTTCGGACAAACCTGATTACAATCTTATGCATTATCGTTGAGTTCAGCAAGGTCCTTTAATATCATCACAGTCCTGCTCTAGTAGTGGACAATGCAGTAAATGTTCCACGGTTTGTGTTTCATGACCACAGACACACAGGTCACATCGTCATTGTCCAAATATTCCCATTTATGGAGCGACCGGTACCGGATCTTAGTCGGTTCTGGCATTTCCATTCCGACCAGCTCAGGAGATAACCAAGAGGGAGATCTTATTTTGCGCTTAGACACATGGTGACATGGATGTTGCTGTTGGCAGGTTGGTGTGCCTCTCTTCCCATAATGTTACTCTGGTATTATAGCAGCTATATATGCAACCATATATATATTGGCGAACCGTCGTTACAGTATTCGTGGAATCGTGTGCCTGAATAAGCATGATTATTGATTATTATTATTTAGGGAAATGGAATTATAATTATAATAAACTTCTTTACATTTATTAAAGGTTATATTGCATCCAAGAGATGATTTTTTAAAACGGTATTGCTGCATGGAAGTGGTTAATAAATGGGATAATATAGAAATAAATCAAATATAGTTTTATTTCATATTATTGGTGCTTAGTATTCTAGAGATCGAGCAATCTGAGCTCTGGATCAGGCTCGTTGATTTATCTTTCACGCAGGATTCATCCTCGGTTTACTTGTGTGAAAGATTTTGGAAATAATGCAGAAATTCAAATTATACTTCAAATATATCAAGACGGGTCACCAGCGGACGTGAAGTCTATGGGGATTGTTTGATGCTCTGAGGTAGCACTCCACCATTAGCTACATATTCATGGGCAATATTTTTTGATACTCTTCAGGAAAGTGCCATACAAATGTTGGATTTATATTTTAGATGCCATGTGAAGAAGATGTGGTACTATTAATTTGTGGATGTTAAAGTACATATATTGAAACATATGTAGAGTGAAAATCAGGGTGATCGGTCATGTTTATAGCCTATAGACACGGCGGACTAATACTGACTTAACCCAAGTCAGTGACTCGGCAAATGGTATCAAAAAGTTCAACGACCTGTACCTGAAAATCTAATCACACTTGGTATGGACATTTTTAGGTGCCATGTTTGGCCAATATATTGTCTACAAAAATAAAAACAATGAATGAAACAGTATACAGCCCAAGTTAATTTTGAGAAGGGTGGGGGGATCCCCGAAGATGGTCAGTTTAGTGTGTAGGTTACTGGTGGTGTGCTTCCCTGATGCAAGCAACGATGTAGAGCTGAGGTATTCCTTTCAATCAATTTCCATTTTCATAACGTTATAACATTCCATCATTTAAGGAAGTGGTACTGGTATTGGGCTTACATTCTCATTGACCGGATATATATACAGTAAGTAAGTTGTATGTGGTTTTGGCGGGAGATAATTATCATTCCAAACCTTCAACTCTATATTATTTATTCCCAGGGAATAATCAAATGCAATGCATATTATTACATTTATTTTAATGTTATAAGCATACCACTCGTGCTTAGTTTATGTAACTTCGTCTTCCACAAATCAACCCACAGCCCGCCCTAGAAAGTGTATATACAGTGATTCCAGGCCAGCAATAAAATGACAATGACATCGATATTAAACTCCATGGAACTAACCGTTAAACACAACCAACTAACTACCATCAATATTCCATTCACCCGAAGACTTCCAAGCGGTCACTTGAACATTTGGTAGCTCCATGTTGCTCGGAGAGGTGAGGTGGCTCAGCGGTAGAGTGCTCGACTTGCAACACAGGGGGCACGGGTTCGAATCCCACCAGGTTCGTACCAGGTTCTTCGCAAAAATGTGGATTGTGGTTGTTACTTCTATTGTGGTCTACAATTCCTCGCCTCTCCGTCAGCCTTTAGGAAAATGGCCAAAGACTGGTACTCTCATCCATCTGGTGGGGACGTATCATAATGGCGGTCCCGGGGTCACTCATACCTATCTCGAAATATCTGGTCAATCGCCTTGGATGATGATCCACGATGACATCTGATACCGATAGTGCATCCGGTACGGAGAACCTTTATAGGGTGGTTAACTTACACCGTACTTATCCAGATCCAGATCCATAATTGACATTTGAACTTTCGGGCTAAATTTGTCAGAGTATGCGCAGATGTAGACATTATACATCTACAAATTCGGCAATTTAATTGGGTGAAATTAATTTGAAGCGATGATGCAAGCCTATATATGAACTACCAACGTGACATGAGGCGGATGTATACATTTTTATATTTATTGTCGAGCCTATTTGGGACGCATGTGTAATTATTGTTTTACTTTCTTGTAAACATTTAATATAAATATTTATTTGAGAATTTGACAAGTTTTATTCAATGATTTGATGCTATAATCATAGTTATACTGAGTATGACTATTTTTAGATGTTAACGGTGATAGACAGTCGTTGTGTTGGAGGCTGTTGATTTATTTCGAGTTTTAAATTGGACAATGATTTATTAACGCCACATCGACGAAACTATTATATACTGGAAACTATATTTGGTCATCATGAGACGAATACCATCGAGCAAAAATTATTCGGTATCGAATGAGCCTCGTGCCAAAATATATGCATACGTAGTGGATAATATACCACGTATATTATTACGTCCGTTAATTTCACAGTTTTAGGCACGTAATTAAATTAAATTAATTTAATAATACGAAAATTTTGTTTCAAATGTCGCCAGGGCCTTAAATTTCACCAAAATGCCTTCTTACACGTTTGGGCTTATTGCAATAATTTGTTGTACCTTGATCGTTGTCAATATTTCGTAGTGTACCATTTAGTGTAAACCTATTTACACAAATTGTACCCGCTGAAAAATCCATTTCAAGATAATTAGTAGTAAAGCGATGTTTACATATATCACATCTATGAAAAGCATATTTTCAAAACAAAGACGTATATATAATCGAGCAAAAATAATTCGGTATGGAATGAGTCTCGTACCCAAATATATGTCAGTAGTGGATACCATACCACGTATATTATTATTCGACATTAATTTCACAGTTTAAGGCATGCAATTAAATTAAAATAATTTAATAATACTAAAATTTCAAATGTCGTCAGGCCTTAAGTTTCACCGAAATGCCTTCTTATACGTCTTGGCCTTATTACAATAATTTGTTGTACCTTGATCGCTGTCAATATTTCGTAGTATAACATTTAGTGGAAGCTTATTTACACAAATCGTACCCGCTGAAAAATCCATTCCAAGATAATTAGTATACAGTAAAGCGATGTTTGCAGTTATCACATCTAAGAAAAACATATTTTCAAAACAACCTATATACAGTATAATGCACGGTGCTCATTTTCAGTAAATATTCGCTATCTATATTTATCCAATTAGATGCAGTTATTTTGGAATCTTTGAATTTTCCGGTAAAAAGCTATTATATTAAATGTCATAACGTTTTCATATTGTGAGCGTAAATAATGTTGTATAAGATACATCACACCGGTATACTGTCGTCATTATGAATATTATTATCATTAGTATGTTGTGTCACGTCCAATGACGTGTTTACATATAATGTGAATATTCATATATGTTTAATATAACCAAATAAAGGTATGCTCTTTAGTACTTCTGTAAAAAGTAACCGATTAATAATGAGAGATGTGCTAACCACGCCTTCTTGATCAGCCATTTGTTGAGATACAATGATGGACATGTTCAATCCGGGGTCTGGCTTATAACGTTAACGATATCAAAGTTATGAATGTACTAAAAAAAACTCATTCAATATGTCTGACTGGTTATTTCAGTTGATAGAGCGTCATATTTATGATCACATACTCAGATGTTTAAAACACAGAGTGATGATGATTGTACTCCAGTGGCTCTATCTTGTATGTCAAAGGATTTGGGTAGCTCATATAACCTCTGCGTTGAAAAGGGCAAATAAACGTAATCAATTATTCAGTAAAAAAACTCAGTTATGTGGATGTGTTAATTGTGAAAACATTCAAATATATTATTTGGGGCATACGCATCATGTCTCCCTCGAAATGCATGACCATTCGATGAAAAAAGTAAATAAGTAAAAAATAACTAGTATCATATAACCATATAGACACCGCTTTAATTATACAATATACCTTCTGAACGTGGCATGTCAATATGATACAGAACATAAAAAGATATAACATGTACTGTGAACAGCCAATCAGCAATAGTTATTTCTTAGTCAAGGGGTACCTGTATATCATATTACTGCTAAATTAAGTGAAATGACGTCACATGCAGACGCTCTACACTGAACGATTGTCGCATGTTATCACACCACTCTACTTGTAGTTTAAAACTCCAGCCGAGTTGTATATACCCGAGTTATATATACTCGAGTTGTACACACGCGTTGTATATACACGAGTTGTATATACCCGAGTTGTGTATACCCGAGTTATATATACCCGAGTTACATATACTCGAGTTGTATCTACCCGAGTTGCATATACCCGAGTTGTATATACCCGAGTTGTATCTACCCGAGTTGTATATACAGTATTTGTATATACCCGAGCTGTATATACCCGAGTTGTATATACCCGAGTTGTATATACCCAAGTTGTATATACCCGATATGCATTATTCAATCAAAAATCATTATACTATTATACTTTTTATATGCCTGTCTACATCGCCTTAAAGAAAACTTCATTAGATTTTGGCACTATATATAAATTTAAATGATTGATTGATTAATTGTATATAATATCATGATGTAAACTCGGGTTTCGGACCAAATTATTATAGATTCACCTTTAACCATTTCCATATCGTTTTTTTGTAAAAATAACAATATTGATGGATTTCATTAGTAAATGTATTATAATCAGTCTACACTATACTTCCAACCATGGAAGCCTGTAATCAAAATGATATATGTTTAGACTATATTCGGTTTCTATGTACAGTATGTAAATAATGTTTCTAACATTCACTCGTAAATACTAAATCATACTTTGCGATTCTGAAATGGACATCAGTCAATATACATAGCAAGAATGAGATTTTAAAATATTCAGAAACGTGGGCTATAATATGGGCCCTACAAATACAATTTAAAATAACTACAATGGCAACATTCCAACTTCAGTCCACTTTGGAACATATTATAACGGTGTTTTAAATATTTATGTACCAACGTTGGCGACAACGTGTAATAATCTACGATAATTAGGCTTGTATTTTGTAAGCATCTGGCAAAATTCCATGTTCGTCTGTCTGAATACATTTTACGACGGCCACGTTCATGATGTCAATATACGATGTCGTCATTCCAATCTATGACGTCATTTACAGGGTGACCAATGAGCAATAAGGAGGTTTTTGTTTCGTTCTAGGAATATTTTTGATGACATTTGAATTTTAAGGGGCATGTGCAAATATAGTATACTATTGTTTCAAATAATACACATCTCCCGCTTTGTCTTTTGTATTTTGTGTCTGCATTTATTAATTAAAATATAAGAAATTCTACAACACCCAAGTATGTTCTAGACATTTGATTGGACAACTGTGTGTCACATGATATCAATTAAAAAAGTACTATTG
>JAODAI010246060.1:0-10262 GCA_027575025.1 Scotoplanes globosa | reverse complement strand
CAGGGGTAAAAATTAGGCCCAAAACCATACCGGCCACAGGTCCAGTTAGTTGAAAATGATACTGGCCCTGGCCAAATTGTTACTGGCCCTGATTTTTTTACTGCATATTTGTTGCTACTATATCATGAGTCCCGATGTTATTTAAACACCAATACAATGTTTTAACCCCCTTTAGGATGTCTACCAATCCTGCACAACAGTATCCATTATAACGGGTACAATGATAAACTAAAAGGTGGCTTCATTAATATAATTCCCCCCCCCCCCAAAAAAAAAGATCGCCCTCGGGCGATGACCCCCCCAATGACACTCGCCCGGGCGGTTTAATGGTCGACCGCTAATTTTTACCCCTGGTATTACAGGTTAATACTATTGATCCTCGAACGGCGCCAAATTGCACCGAGGGCGTATGTGCTCTGGTACACGAGCGGCGCAACATTGGGCCGAAGAGACTGACACACTGCAGGTCGGTTTAACTAGGTGGAATTCTATAAATCTTTGCGAAACAGATTCCTATGATCATCACAAAACTTTAATCAGTCGAATGGTGTGACATTCAGTGTATGTTTGCATTGAACATTTCACAAAATTTAGGGTTGAAAGTTGGTTAATTCAAAATTGACTGATCTTAGTGGATACGTGAATATAGGGGCACATCTGGTGAGATTTTAGGAAAGAAATAAGGCATTTATGGAGCAATTATGAGGGTAAAAGTAACGTGATCATGAACCGTTACTTGTTAGGAGCATTCCTCGATCACAATTATGATGAGTATACCTCGCCGTTGGAGACATTTAAAGGTGTGTGTTCATTTCCAATTTTTTAACCAAAATTTTGACATTTTTACTCAATAATGGTCTAATTTGCATAAAAAAATACATAATTGACATATTATTTTTTTGCTGATTTTTTCACCATTCTGAATATTTTTTGTTCTTAACAATTTTTATGTGCAACATTATTTCATCAGATGAGAGGAAACTTGTAAAATAATTGATTGAAATGTTGTATACTTTTATTTCAATATAGCTCAAATTTATTGAGTGTACCACAGTATAGTGTAGTGTACCAAATTGACCACGATAAGGGTTAAAGTCTTTATATAGCGCCTTACATCTGCACCAGATCTCAAAGCACTTTGACAATATTACCCCTGGTCATTGGCGTACTCGTCTTACCCACACGTACGTGGGCCCCGTACATATATAATGATACACACGGATGACATAGTAACACCTCGCGGGTTCCCATTTATTCACTTGGGTAAAGTGAAGCAATTAAGATAAAGTGCCTTGTCCAAGGAGCCGCTCCAAGATAACCACCAGCAGTGCTTTGATCCGAAGAACCTGTGACCTCACAGTCACGAGTCCGTTGCCCTAACCACTGGGCTATCTCAACTTCTCAAGATGTACCGTTGGCTATAGTAATAGGGCCAACGCTTTTAAGCCTTGGTAGAAACAATGCTGACTGAACAATGTAGATGGGTCTCTTTTTTATTAGGGGGCCAGTGGCAATATACCATATTACACACTATCATCCGTAAGAAACAAATTATGCAAAAATATTTTTTACAATGACAACATATTGTCTTAATTTTATCAAAAATATCAGCAAACATTGTCCCATTTTCGACGTTTTTGGTGAACAAACAATCGTGCCTTGTAATTACAGACTTTATTCTGTTTTTTTTATGTTTAAATCCATGTTTTCTTTGGCTAAAATTAATAATGAGAAACAAATATCAATATTAACCGTGGAAATTGGTATCAATTATTAGTATGGCACCGGACGGTTCAAAAAAAGTGTTTCATGCGTACATTTTGGTGAAAACCATGTACGTGTGAAAAACAAATTAAATATTGAACACAGTCAATATGGGATGGTATCTCCAGTCAATTTTTTGTTTTTATCAAATGAAGTAAGCACCTTCAAAGGATGACCGCGGTAGAAAAGTTAAATACACCTAAAATGCAGAAAAGCGGTCAATCAAAATGTTGAGGTAACACTCAAATTGACTTTGGTGTCCCGCTAAATATTTACCATGTGAAAGCATGGGGTTGAACCATCAATATATAAACCTAAAGTCTATTAGTGGATAATCCTAGCTCAAATAGACACTGGAGTGGGTTCTCATCACACAATGACTAAAAAATATACATTATTGCGAAATATTAAATAATGGCGAGTTTAATTCTGGTGTGACACTTTACATGCGAAACATGTTAAGTGTCACACATATCAGAGAAAGCAAATAGTCAATGAATAAACTTGATATTACTTTAGAATATGTTCATACTACACAAAGTGACAAAAAGAATGAATTAAAAAAAAGGGTTTTCTGTGACTTATTGCAATATTACCATTTTGGTGTCCCATTTACTTGTGAAACACTCTAATTTCCATATAACACACACAGTGAATCAAAATTTCTGATTTTTTTTCTTGAAATTTATTCATACATCACCAATTTCATTATTCATAGTAAATATTCCAAATTGAACATGTAGTTTTGTCGTAAAGTGTGATGAATTGATTTTGTGCCTAAAATAGCCATGTCGCACATTGGCCCCCTAATAAATAAAAGACCCAGATCTATTCAATTGAATCATGGCCGCGGTCAGTTTTGAGATATTGCAGCACAGACATTCAATAACTTTGAAAGAAATGCTAGAAATTAGTTGTTGAGCACAATCCATTTATTGATCCAACTAGTTAAGTTTGCTGAATCGGTAGAGCTTAAATCTGAAGGTCACGTGTACAAGTTTGGGGTCTGGTAAAGTCTGAGAGAACGGGACATATTCCTTTCTCACTTATCCACTTATCAATTTTAATTCATGTGACCCAGGGATAGCAGGACGTACATTCTATAATTTGGACACCCCACCTAAAAGAAGGCAACAACATTTTGTTACCCATCCTACCTAAAATACAATACGGTCCCCTGCAGCACAGCGGGACACCAATTTACTGCGTGTCACCGCTAAGTCCCGGCCCTTAATGCGACTCTAGTACCACTTAAATGCATAAGATCCACGCTATGTTCCTGGCTAAAGGAGCGCACTAAACCTGATCCATCAATCAATCACCTCTCCTGTCATATTCCCAAATCTAGGGTCTGGGTGTTTTTCACAAGCACTCGGATAATAATTCTTCCAAAATTCCTCCGCACATCTTCACTTTAAGACCGGTAGTGTGGTGGGTAAGTATCGTTCCTCGTAGACTAATATCACATGTAGGTCTGGATGTGTTTCACAAGCACTTTGTGACCTGACTACACTTTGTCCTCTAATCAGCAAATCAATCAAAACGTGAATATAAGGTGGATGCTGCAGCGTTCTATGGACGCTCTCTTTCTCAATTTTCAGCGTACGTAGAGGACGGAAGAAGCCTGTGATCGGGGGTTAAGTGGGTGGAGAGGAGCAGGTTGGAGGTTATTCGGGAGGGGATTGGGATGAATAGGAGTCTCACAGAGAGGGTGATAAGTGAGCGCTTGAGGTGGGCCGGACATGTAGAACGTATGGATGAAGGGCGACTCCCGAAAATGGCGATGTCACATGTGGAGGTTGGTAGAAGGGGGAGGGAGAGACCTCGTTTGAGATGGAAGGACTGTTTGGAGAGGGATTTTAGGAGGGCTGGAGGTGATGGATATTTGAGGGTGATCGCTACGGATAGAGGGAGGTGGAGAGCATTGGCCAATGATGCGGCTGTCAGTTAGTAGTTTATTCCTCACCCCTCATTAAGGATTCAATAGGGAGAGAGAGAGAAAGAGAGGTACCCCAGGATAGCAGGGACTTATGCGGGATGTCCATTTTGAAATTTGGAACCCCCGTTGATGTAAAGGAAAAATATGAAAAGGACGTTGTAAAGAGTGACAACATTTTGCCGTCCATCCTGCCCCAAAAAGCAATACAGGCACGGCACAGCCACTAATTTACTGCATGTCACAGCTAAGTCCCGATTTCGAATTCTATGGATGCTCTCTTTCTCACTTTTCAGCGTGCGTAGAGGACGTAAGAAGCCTGCGCTGGACGAGCAACTGGAGCTGTGTTTCATCTGTAAGCGTCAGGTGAAGAAGTCGCTGTACTCTGATCACACCCGACAGCATGAACTGGAGAAAGAGAGACGTGATAAAACAGCGGCGATGAACCAGACTGTAGACAGCGACGACAGTGACGACAACGATGACAAACAGAACAACAAGGGGGACAGTCAAAGGTCAGCATGTGTAGCTATTTGCAGACCCCCTTAAAGGCAGGGTTTCCGCCAGGATTGGTTTGAAGGGGGGGATAAAACATCCCCCCCTTCGAATTTTGAGAAAAAAAAAAGGAAAAAAAAAAGGAGAAAAAAAAAAGGAGAAAAAAAAGGAAAAAAGCGATCCTTGATCGCGTATATTAACGAAAAGTATAAACACATCATGATTTTTCTCCTTTTTTATCTATTTTTGAAACTTTTTCTCTCTTTTTTTCCTCTTTTTTTCTCCTTTTTTCCCCCCCTTTTTTTCTTCTTTTTTTTCCAAATTCGAAGGGGGGGGATAATCCCCCCTTCTGTTCTGAAGGGGGGGATAAATCCCCCCTTCCCCCCCCCTTGGCGGAAACCCTGACCATGCATGCTTAATTGTTCCCAAATACTGAAAAGAACCCTTATATTATTTATCTAGGAGATTTTTCTTTAGGAAATGAACCCTATTTTCTCAATATCGAGGACATACTTTTAAAAAAATAACCATTAGAATGTACTGTATGCTGAAATAATCACCCTATTTTTTAAATCGCGACGGATTCAGACAAACGAACCCAATTTATTGGATTTCTAGTTCATAGCTGTTGGTCTCTCTCTCCTACATATTTAGAATGTGGATGCACCCTACACTGGATATATGAAGTGGATATACCCAGCAGCTAGGGCTGTCTGTAGATTGAAAAAATGAAAATGTTACACCATGTTATCGGTTTATCAAGAAACATTTAACAAGTGAATTGGGCTTCACGATCTGAGATGGTAGTCCTTCCTGTCAGCTATATTGAGATCTCACCCCCTCCCTCTCTCTCTCAGACATATTTAATAAGTGAATTTGGCTATTCATGCATCTGAGATGGTGTTCCTTCCTGTCAGCTACATTAGATCCCCCTCCCCCTCCCTCCCTCTCTCACTCTCAGACACATGTAACAAATGAATTGGGTGAAGTTCCTACGTGTCACCTATACTGGTTCTCTCTCCATCTCTCTCAGAGACACATTTTAACAATGTTTCAAGATCTGAGATGGTGTTCCTTCCTGTCACCTATATTGAGATTGGCAGTTTAATGAACCCGGTAGAGGTTATTCTAACGGTTTATGAGGTCATCAGCACAACACACAATTCCTCACATTTGGTAATAATGATTAGAATACGGTTGCCTGGCAGGAAGACTCACGATGCAGTTGCTAAGGTGCCAACACTCCTGTTCTGCATATCTGCCTTGTCATTAAAGTTCCCTGTTTAGTGTAATAATTGAATCAACCCCCCTTCCTGTGACAGAGGCATGTCTGTCCTGGTATGTGCATCAAGATGACAAGATGTGACACCTCTCTTACTTACACAATGTCTGGCTTCTACCAGCAACATCCTATCTTTCAAAGGGCTTTCATCAGGCTTTCTTTGGGCCTTCATGGAGCTTCATCGGGTTTTCGTCAGAAAATAGTGATGCAAAACTTTTGGAATATTAGCAACTTTATCTTTTTGCATAGCGTTTTTGTAGTTATACCTAAAATTATCTAGGCCTAAACTATATTGAATTTAGCGTACAGTGAAACATCGATTCTTGATATAATGAGCTTGGTATATATGCAAGACCGTACTACCACCCAAAAATATAGACTGAAGTAGTTTTACAATGTGAACAAACATTACTTTACACATTAATGCAAAGCGTATTATATATGGATCATTTTTTAGCCACGTCTGCGGTGAGATAAATGGGGCAAAAGATTTGTGATGTTGACCAGCCTAAATAGAATATGACTCAATGTGCTGCTAATTGAGCCAACTAAATTACTTAATTCACCGCCGATTGACCAGACTAAAATGACTGAATGCACTGCCGATTGACCAGATTAAAATATGACTAAATACACTGGGCGATTGGGCTAACCAAAATACGACTCAATGCACTGGTGATTGACCAGACTAAAATATGACTCAATGCACTGCCGATTGACCAGACTAAAACATGACTCAATGCACTGCCGATTAACCATACTAAAACATGACTCAATGCACTGCCGATTGACCAGACTAAAATATGATTCAATGCACTGCCGATTGACCAGACTAAAATACGACTCAATGCACTGGCGATTGACCAGACTAAAATATGACTCAATGCACTGGCGATTGACCAGACTAAAACATGACTCAATGCACTGGCGATTGACCAGACTAAAATACGACTCAATGCACTGCCGATTGACCAGACTAAAATATGACTCAATGCACTGGCGATTGACCAGACTAAAATATGACTCAATGCACTGGCGATTGACCAGTCTATATTATGACTCAATGCAGTGCCGATTGACCAGTCTATAATATGACTCAATGCACTGCCGATTGACCAGACTAAAATATTACTCAATGCACTGCCGATTGACCAGATTAAAATATTACTCAATGCACTGGCGATTGATCCAACTACTTCAGTCAATTGCAAAAGTAAATCATATTTCTGCATATTTTATATCTTCAATTGTGTACATCGCCTACAACTAAGCCGCTACTTAACCTTTGGATGGCTGTTGGATTATTTTGCTCTTCCATAGACCCCAGGGTACTCTCATTGATGGCTACACCACTAACAGTCACAAGAAGTTACGAGTATGCTACGAGTGTGCGAAGGGGGGGGGGATCAAGAGTTAAGACTTTAGGATTACGTCGTTTATAACAAATTGGAGAGGCTGCAGGTACATGGTAATTCAATAAAGTCCATCATGATAGAAATGTCACCTTAAAATGGATTACTCTGGACTTTAGGAAAGGGGTGTTAGAGACAAATAAATTGAATGTAGCTAGTGTTCACATCGTGATTGTATCGATATACTGTACAATATGATGGCCAGGGTAAAGGTAGATTGTCTTATTCCTTAGCGTACTTCTAATGCTATATATACCTGATACTCTGAGTATACTCCTATCATTATAGAGTAATTATGATTGATTAACACACTATAACAGGGCTCAAAATAAGAATCAAAAGGGGCAATGCCGAAAGGACCAGGTTACCAGGGCAGACAGTCATATACATGACAGGGGAACCTCATAGCACAGAAAGTCAATGGAAAATTTGGCCTTCGGTATACAAATATTTGGAGGGCATCAAGGTCAGAGTGAAGAACACGGAGACCATGGCCTTCGGTGCCTCTGGTTATTTCGAGCCATGCTAAAATTAATTGCCCAGCGTGATAAGGTTTCAAACAGTTCATTTGACAATGCAGTGACGTGAACAAGATTTTTGATAACGGGGCACAAATGTTGAAATATTTTTATTCAACCATTTTATTCCACCATTGGGGTGTCCCCTCTTCTGATTGCAAAATCTTATCAATTAATGTATTTTGTCTTAGATGCAAAATGGTGCCATATGATATTCGTCTTGCAATATGCACTCAATGTTTTTCTATATTTTGTCAAAGTTGGTCTGATAGGGGAAATGATAGGGGATATGGCATGCCTATCCCCATAAATGATAGGGGACATAGCAAGCCTACCCCTAGAAATGATAGGGGGACATGTCATGCCTACCCCCTCTCACACTGTACACACCACTTTTAATTGATGATCCTCACTACTGAACCTTTATAATGCTGGCTATAATAAGCACTGTAAAATATATAGGCCTACATCATAGATTGTAGCATACAACCTGGTAGGATATCTACATATCAAGGAATTATGCTTTGATATGAAATAAACCAATAATATTATTCTGTATTCAATTCTAGTCACTCTCTACAGGGCTTTAGACTGTATTGAGCTAATATCAGTGCATTGTAGTAATTGATTTGAATTCTAAAAATAGAATGTTCCAAGTTCTATAAAGTAGTGTATGCCCTATACAATACAATACTATTAATTGTCCTGGAATGTCCGTTTGTTTCAACAAATACATTTTAGTCGATTTGGTTTTTAATTCCAACCAGTTACCTTTGTGCCACATTTCTGTTAAATTGTTATTAAATTGTAAAGCACTTTAATAATAGCACAGTGAGGGGTTCTGCATATTATTATGAATGTATTCTGAAAGTGTTCTAAAATAAATCATACCCCCAATAAAATGGTATTGTCCACATTGTATACATTCAATACATTGATACAATTTGGACTAATTCATTATGCGGCCAATTTAGGCACATTTTTGGCAAACTCAATTGCCAGCAGTTATATTAACTTGAGACCGTTCCAATTTAGATTCTAATTGCAATTTAATTTTAATTTCACACCCCCAATCCACGAGGCTTGCCATAATTCAGAGAGTTATTGGTATAGTAACAAATAATGGTCCCCATATTTTCTTTATTTGAAACATTCTCTAGGGTCTCTAACATATACTTTGTTGATGATGTGGTTGGCATGGTGATTATGGTGGAGTTTAACTTTTCAACAGTTACAGTATGGAGGGTATTATAAGTTTTGAAGGTATAAATGGGAAATAGGGTGCTTAGGGAAGTCCGAGCTATACTTACATGGGTAATTTGGGGCGTAAATCAATCCTTTTGACAAATGTTGTTTATTCAAGCAGAGACCTGTACTAAAATTGACATTGCATTCTGTTTTTAAATGGAAACAGCCCTAATTCGTAGAAAAAACATTATTTTCAATGGTGTTCAATCAAATGAAGATTTTATGATTTCCGAGATATTTGTAAAAAAATGTTGTTGATATCCGATACAATGTGTTTCTATTTATAAAACAAAACTAGTTACTATACACTTTTTTATATAAGAAACTAGGGTCAGGCCCTAGTATTAAAAGTTTCTTAAATTTTACCCAATGTTACTACTAAAAGTTCCTTTGCAGTTTCTAATTTTCTAAAATCGAAAAACATTGTATAATATGCAATCATGCACAATCAAGACATCTACAGGTTAAAATTATTGATACAAATAGGTTATAGTATATTGTACACATTAATTACACAACAAAACCATCCATTTGTTATGATTTTCAGTACCAGTACACTATCTTGGGGGGAGTTTCTTCCAAACACCTTCTTACGGTCCCTAGATGGAAGCTTTCCACATACGGTCGTTGTTCCTTCTCTGTTGCTGCTCCAAAACTTTGGAACAATCTTCCCCATGCCGTCAGAGTTGCATCCAATATCAACAGAGAGCTTTTTCTGTTTGACTATCAGCGCCACAGAGCATTGTTTCTACTTTTGGATTTTCGGCGCTTTATAAATTTTCTGATTGATTGATTGATTGAATCAATTAATCCTTTCCATCTTCTGCCCAGCCCGCCAGAAATCACAGTCGCCCATTTTCATGGACTTGACGGTCGCCCAGTCGACGCCGCCAGCGCCGCCCACCTCCGTAAAGACCACCGACAGTGCCGGTGGAGGTCAGAGGTCAACATCGCCAATTGTCCTGGACCTGACGACGAGTCAAGCGCCACGGGACCCTCCCACCTCCAACAAGATGGACGCATTCAGGGCGGGCGTCGTGACCATGTCGTGCGCCGATACATCTTGGATAGACGAAATGTGAGTTCATTCTGTTTTTAATTTTCCTCTGCGGTTTATCCCTTGCAAGACAATCAATCTGGGGTCTCGAGCCAATCTGTGATTTTTTTCAAGAACGCAGCGCTATTAGACCGGTGGTTTACGAAAATGCATGTAGTCACCTCGGCACATCTGCGGTGGGGAGGGGTGTGTGAGTGTGTGTGTGACGCTTGGCTCGTAAACATGGTTTCCCTGTTGAATTGGGTTGGTATTTAGCACAGTAATATCCTTATCGCACAGGGAAGATGTCTATTGTTTGATAGGAAGATGGGCACCGTCTGGGAACGGTGTCGTGACCACGTCAGGCGCCGATGCGTCTTGGATAGACGAAATGTAAGCTTCAATTTGTTTCGTTTCTGGTTCATCCTTTTCGAGTCCATCTGTTTTTGTTGGTTTCAATATTGGGGCCTGGAAATATTCAACAATCCACTGATCCTCGACTAGGAAATATTCTGAGGACGGCGCTATTAAGCCGGAAGGTTGCAAATGAGCCATGATATCAGTCAATCAG
>JAODAI010245949.1:0-10263 GCA_027575025.1 Scotoplanes globosa | reverse complement strand
TCGATTTTCTTCGGAAAACGAGACGTAAGTTAGATGCATTGATAATTTATTGGGCATTCACTGACGTATAATTATAATGGAACGAGATACATCCCTTTGTTTCAACAACAACGTGGCTATAGCGTCCAACTAATCGGCAAGTTGGATTATTCTTATTAATCTGCTATTTTAATAATGACATGACATTTGGAACATTAAATCATGTTTAAAAGTAATAATATGATAGCTTTTCCATATAATTCAATGGGACATTGAAAACCAAACTACTGCATGAGGTAACAGGCTATCTCAAGAAAATCTTTACCCAATTTATATAATTCAAGAAGGCCAACTAACACTATTTTTTATTCTTGGCCTTCTAAACAATACAAGCGTAACATATATATGTTTACCGAATTAACCTATACCTATCTTCAAGGCAGAGATCAACCCGCTATTTTGAGACATTGAGGTGATATAATACCATTCGTTAATACATGTCAAACCTATGTTTATGAGTATTTAGAAGTATGTAAGATAATGTTAGAGCATATATTTTCATTTTACACATTTTCTTATATAAAATGCATATCTTTACAAGTCCCCCCGCCCCAAATCCATCCCCCCCCCTCCCTCTCACATAATTATACAATATTGCAACACAAATCATTTTGATTGGTTTCGGTTGCAATTTTACGCTAATTTCAATTTTATCCTACAGGTTAAGTTACAAACACTACCGCCTATTTTAAAGAACAGGTTAAGTTTGGAAGACGACTTACATTCCGACACCAAGACCTTGGATGCAATGCGAAATACAACATCATATATTGACAGTGATAAAGATATATTGAAATGTGATTATAATTTATTTTTTTACATTAGTTATGTTCTATAAAGATTAAAAAACATTTCGGTGTAAGATATTGCTAAATTGAGGTACGAGTAACCATAGCAATAAACAAAAAACAGTACATATTTTAATATCCAGAGTGGACAATAATGGGTAGTATGACTTTTACCGCAGCCATGTGGTAAGAGACCCCTTTTCGGAAAAGTAGTTTCATGAATTGCGATAAGGCCATGTCGTTTCAAAGTATGTATTGGGCCTCTTCCATGCAGTATGTAATACCTACAACTTGAAAACCAGCTGTCTTGTGAATTGATACCATAGTTGTGACATCATAAATACAGTTTTGTTAAGTTTATTTTCCGAAATATAGCTGAAGGAGCTGACAAAAGTAACTTAACAATTACATTTAAAAAATATTTGGCAATCCCACTGGCGCATTCATCAACTTATTGTGGAGTTTAATGTGGACAAAGGTCTACAATTAATAGCATTTTCAGACGACGGCATCCACTACGCCAGTACCAAGTCCGCACATACGAAGGTCTGGGAGGTGTTGTGGATAATGTTTGTATATTATGTGTATGGTTGTGTATTTCATGATTTTTTAAATGAAGGGATCCTGTCATTGTGGTATATATGCCACATTTGTATTGATGTCATGCATACAGTTATACTATACTATGCTAATTGTATATTGTTCATGAAAGATGAAAATAAACTTGAACTTGGAGTTTGAACTTGAAGGATTACTGTATTATATGATGACATAGCATTTTGAAATCGTTCAAATGTCGTATAATGGGTATCCTGATTATGACAAGCAACAATTACCATTGTATGTATAACGTAATGTATATCGAATATCGTTACATGTGTTATCCACACACACGATACGATAACAAAAGGTAAACGCATTAATAATGGACGTTGTACACTACAACAATGATATATACGTAAGTTACAAATAATGACAAATAACAATAGACGAAGACTGGATGGAAACATACACTTGGTGAATAAATATGCGATATTATTAGACGGGTGATATACTTAAAGAGTAAAATAAATATCGGATTCGACTTTGTTGGGCATACATATCAACATAATGTGCATACCTGGCTGGGGTCCAGCATCGGAACAGCTGATGACGGTCGAGCAATTCATACTGTCTGCATCTGAAATATTTTTTTTTAATTTAAGAAAATGGTCAGATAAATTAAAATTGCCATGATAAAGTTGACCCACACAGCTACATACAACTTGCAAGAATATGTGAACTTATGCTTCGGTC
Source organism: Scotoplanes globosa (assembly GCA_027575025.1). Classification (NCBI taxonomy): domain Eukaryota; kingdom Metazoa; phylum Echinodermata; class Holothuroidea; order Elasipodida; family Elpidiidae; genus Scotoplanes; species Scotoplanes globosa. Next base: position 8,140 of record JAODAI010245949.1, on the reverse strand, counting down.
CTTCGAATCATCCATAATATTTCAGACAGCCAGCTATGTCGACACTAGTATAGGTCGAGTAACCCGCTGCCAAACACAAAATGTCCGTAGATATGAACGGTCGTTGGAAACGTTTGTATACGAGTGTTTGTCCACCAACTACCATACCGATAGTATCCAGATGTGGTTTGCTCAGGTAGTTAACACATACTTCCCGCTGAATACGATATAATATATATTATATCTGCTGATGGAATATAGCATGTCGTAGAAGTATAACCAATTATTTTGATACACATTTATTTCTTAGTAATATATCATGATGATATGATAATGTTGATTTAAATATTATATTATTTAAATATTAGTGAAGTAAAGCCTTTTACATTTTGAAATATAATTGTGTCAAACTTGATTGGGATGATTCTGCAATTCCTAGAAAAGCCTTAATATGCGACCATGTGCTCTGCATGTATGACTATTTTGAGCCAACCGTAATAATGTTTGACCACGCTTTCACTGAAAATATTCGCTTACCTATCACCGAATAAGTGTAACGGAAATACAACCTGGGACCTCTGATTACGTGGTAGAAGTCTAGCCAAGTTAGCTATGAGCTGAACAACTTTTTCAAGTCAAATCCCCTCAAGCGATAATATTAAATATTTATGGAGCGCTTTTCCTGTTTAAGACCAGAAGGTTACAACTCAAAGCGTTTTTCAAAAGTTAAATATTACATAAAAAGAAATTTGGTTCATGAAAATATGCAATAATTGTCATAAAGTGGGATAAAATGAGTTTTAAATGATCTCTTAAAATGTGTTGAATATATCTCATGATTTGGGACTCTCTGGGAATTGATTCCAAAGTGTTGCCACTGCAAATGAAAAAAAATTACTTCCATAACATATAATATTTTATTGCAGTTGTTCTAAGTTATCTTTGTTGAATGAGCGCAGAGTGCGGACTAGTTCATACGAATGAATGAGTTCACCAATATAATGAGGCTGTTTAAATCTAAGCCCACAAAATGTAATAACAAGTGTTTGAAATTGAAGCCGATATTTCACAGGAAGCCAATGTAAATCATAAATAATAGGTTTAATGTGATTACGTCTTGCAGACATTCTAACAATTGATTTTTATTTGTTTAAGTCTATTCAATTGACGGATAGATGAACCGAATAATAGAGAGTTACAAAGTCAAGCTTAGAAGAAACAAATGCATGAATTAATATCTATGCACTTTGAAACAAAACACCCAGATTTCTTAATCTTTCTGACACTTCGATTTTATGGCCACTAACAGACAAACGTGGAATTTGAGCGTTAGTTTTACAAAATTTAGAACGAAAAACTATAAATTATGTTTTATCAATGTTCAATTTTAAGTTGTGGTTGTTCATCCATAGACAGAGGTCATGTATACAACGTTCCATTTTATGAAAAGCTGATAATATATTACATTCGTTGAAAGAAATATGTAATTGCGTATCATCCGCATATTGTTGAAAGGAAACTCCATTTTAAGGATATTATCAGCAACTCCTTTAACATAGAGTGAAAATAATACAGGTCTCAGAACAGAACCCTGAGGAACCCCATAAATAATATCCTTAAATTTAGATTTTTGGCCACCAGAATGGACACTTTGCGAACGATTACTTAAATACGAAGTAAACCAGGCATGAGCACCATCCTTACTAATGTAATCATGTCGTAACTGAGATAATAACACGGCATGGTCTATTGTATCAAATGCTTCAGATAGATTCAGTAGAACTATAAGCACAAGTTTCCGGTGATCAAGTGAAATCATAATGTCATTATTGATATGAGTAAGCGCAGTTTCAGTAATGTGACCACGCTCATACACAGATTGAAATGGCTCCAAAAGTTTATTATTCTTAAGATGGAGTTGAAATTGAGTATATACAACCCGCTCAAGTAGCTTAGAAAGGAACAGCAAATTTGAAATAGGTCGATAATTTGAAATTTAATTAATATCAATTTTGTGTTTCTTAATTACTGGAGTAAAAAATATTGCGGCCTTTAACACAATAGGAGCAGTTGAACTTGAAAGACTTAGGTTAATTATTCGAGTAATTAAATAAGAGAACATTAAAATATGCTTAGACCCGTTTGCATTGGGTTACCCCTACTTGTTTTTGAAACAATTTTTCGTAATATTTTTTCAGTATCCTCCTCAGTTAGTAAATGCGGATAAGTACTGGTGATCTAATATCAGACCAATATCCGTAGAATGGTCAATATTCAAAGGATTAGTAGTAAATTCTGAGTAAATAGCCGCAATTTTATCCTGAAAACTATATTAAATTTGTTAGCAATATCATAATATCATGTTGTTTCAAAAGATTGCAGGTAGTAGAGGATTTAGTAAAAGTAAAAAGTAAAAAATATCTTTTTAACGTAGTTATAAGAGATCTCACAGTATGACAGTGTTCAAGAAGTATTTATTTGCGCACGGCCAGTTTGGTCTTTCTCCATTTTCGCTCTGCGCACCTCCTTACTCTTTTAGCGTTTAACATCTGATCATTAAACCAAGGTACAGAATGCTTCTTACGTGAGCATTCTTATAGTTATAACTGGAGCATGTTGTTCCAATAATTTAGACAACACACGGATATATGTTAATACTAACTCTTCAATTGATGCATTACCAATCGGGGAAATGTTACTTGAAACAATATCTGCTTAAAAGAGTCAACTTTGTTTTTCTGTATGATACTGATTCATTTGGAATTTCTACATGATTACATATGTGTATATCACAGAAAACAGCATGGTGATCAGAAATGCCGACATCCCTAACCAATACATGTTTAGTAATATCTCCAAACTCTGAGAGTATCATCAATACATCAAGTATATGGTTATTCTTATGTGTAGCTGTTTCACATGCTGAATAAAATTATATGCAGAAATAGTATCAATAAATTTCTTAACATTACAATCCCCCCATCATCAACATGAATATTAAAGTCACCTGTCAAAATGGTACTCCCAATTGTCCGAACATTTACATATTGTATAAGTATATCAAATGCATCGTAAAAGAGAGATTTTAGTTTGTAGCGGTCGGTATATAATAAAGAGTCGAAATTTAATATAATTCAATGTGCTAAAAGGATGTATAACTGCAATATAAATTTCGAATACTGATATTAAAGTTGGACTTGTAGAATAAGCCCTACGAATAGGGAATGGACGAATACATAACCAGGATGTGTAATATCAAAGAGTATAGCCGTATCATCATCTGTCCTGTCTACCACGTCTCAGTAACTGCAAGTATGTTAAATGTCATATATTGCAGAACATATGTTACACACAGATCTATCATTGATAAGTACAAATTATATTGGTATATTATTGGCAGACGACCGTAGCATTGTGCTGATCGATATAAGGTTATTTTTATTCATAGTAGATTTTGGAAAGTTAGCTAGATTTTGTCAATTTGTTATAATCGCTGCTGGATATGGAAACTTATCAGAAACCAGATAACATATAGATGGTACACCATTTTCAGATGACAATGCTGTTAGAACACCATTTCGCAGATGACAATGCTGTTGGGACACGGCATGGTGTAACTTTCAATTTCGCCACTCTATATCACAGTGGGCACGATTACGACCGTTAGGCCCTACACGACACGCTATATTTGCCCTATAATGACAACATAACGTTATTATAAAGTAAATATGCGAACGATTTAGAGTACAAGTTCGGTAAAATGAAGGAAGGAAATTATTATTTCTACGAACATAATTCAGTTACAAAAAATACTGCAAAATATACCAGAAAACCGGAATTCGAACCAGAGACCTCCTCTGTGTATATACAGTGGCAGTGTTCCAGCCAGCTAAACTAAACTATGAGCATAATTAGTTTTTCAAGTCAAATCACAAGTGATAAGATACAGATTGCAGTGGGCGTACCCCGTTTGCCACTAAATCACATAGGACCAGTATGAGATGCTACTGTAGCCCTGCAACGATAGCATATTATTTAATATGAAGTACAGAATGTACATAATGAAGTTAATGTGAATAAAACATTGATAAAGTACCAGACATTCTGAAAAGGGAAGTAGAATTTATTTGGCAAAGATGAAGAAAATAAAGCTGGACAGGACGCGATTACAAATGATATACTGGTGGAGCGTGGTGAGGTACGTACACGCACGGATCAGAAAATTATTCAATGTTATCATAGTACATAAAACGATCCCCCAAAACTGGAAAGAGGCAAAAGTAATAATCTTACGCAAGAAAGGAAACAAAAGAGATATAAAAAGTACATACAATCAGCTTGATGTCACATATATACAAGTTATTTACAGGAATTAATACAAGGATGAATAGAAAGGATACTCTATGATAATCACCCAAAAGAACAGGCTGGCTTCAGGAAAAAGTTAGCAACGACAGACCACTTTCATGCAACTAATCAAATTATTGAAAAGTTCAATGAGTAGGCTACAACTTAAAGGTATGTTTAGGTTTCATAGACTTTCCAAAAGCTTTTCATTCAATAGAACACCAGGCAATCTTCAATGCACTTAGAAAAAATGAGGTCAACGAGTCCTACATATAAATAATGAAAGACATTTATACAGATGCAACATCGCGGATCCACATAGACAAAGCAGTGCCAATTGAAATTAAGATCGACAGAGGAGTAAGGCCCTATCTCAGCAGAACTATTCACAATCACTCTAGAAATGATATTTAGAAAAGAAAGCCTAGAAGAAAACGGTATTAATACCAATGGCAAGATTATAAGTGACTTACGTTTCGCCGACGATGGAACACTTTTCACTGAAAGTACCACTACAATGGAAGAACAACTCCGAAGACAGGACAGAGAAAGTCGAAAAGTTGGTCTGACAATGCACCAAGGCAAAACCAAATTTATGACAAATTATGAGACAATCGAAGAAGTTAAAGTAGAAAAAGATGCTACAGAGAAAGTAACAAGGTACAAGTACTTGGGTCAAGACATGCGAATGCACAATAATATGGATGAGAAAATAAATAACAGAGTGAGAGCTGGATTGGCTTGTTACAATAAATACATATAATGTGTTAATGACAAGCACATTACAATGTGGACAAAGAAACACATACTTGACATGTGCATCCTCCCAATAATGACGTATGGATATGCCAGACATGGACCCTTACCAACGTAAGAAAAAAAATACGGACAGCACAAAGGGCGATGGAAAGAAGAATGGCAAATATTTCACTACGGCAGAAAATGCCACATACTGATATTAGAAGGAAAACAAAGGTAAAGGACATTCTGTAATATGCTGCTAAAATGAAGTGGAGATGGGCGGGGCATGTTGCTCGGCTCACATATGACCGCTGGACAATAAGATGTACATATTGGAGACCACCAAATGGAAAAAGAAGTAGAGGACGACAGCACCGCGGGTGGAGAGATGATATTAATCACACAAATAGCCGGCACCACGATCGGAACAGACGATCGGAGGGCTACGCACGATTCTGGGCATACAGAGACTAGGTAAGTTATATGGATTCAACAAATATCACACCGAATTATGTTTTTAAATAGATTTTGGTAATACTACTTAAGTAGTTATTATTTTCATGTATAAAATATTTGTTTGTCCTAGTAGGCCTATTTTTGGCATTTAAGAGAGCATTACGAAATAAGGATTGACCCCTTAAAGTTACTTTGATCATCCGGCAGCTCATTGGCTGTCACGGAGGCCAGACGGCGGTGGGTGGTCTTTGTGGTGGACGACCGCCATGGGACCGCGCCGCGATGCATGTAAGGCTACGTGACGGTCATCCGCCCCATCGGCCGTCGATCGACGGGTCACCGACGGCTATCCGCCGTGACTGCCGTGGTCGCCGACTATGGTATGTAATACTTATTCACAATCGATATTATCAACACGTTGAATCACTAATGAAATATAACTTCACAATATAAACTTGTAATATAATATGTAATATTATGGTGTGTTTGTCCATCAGTTTGGATAATAAAATGTTTCCTCTTTGACTTCACTCGACTGGTGGTTGTTTGCTATACTGACCATACACCTACTTTTAATGGTCCACTTGGGTATGTATATTTGCTTTAAGAGTGAAGGATAACTACATATTAGTATATTAACATTTTTTGTCACTGAATGTACGACGTCTGCTAATGACTGTTGTTAATTAAACCACAGTAGGTGAGGTGAATTCAAGACTATTGCCATGTTGAAGACAGTCGTGGTGAAATGGAATATCTTAAATCTCCTGGTCGGCGGACACACTTTGATATGTTTTCCTTTCGATTATAGCACGTCATATTATGTACTTAACGCACCTGTATTACGAAAAACACTGCAGTATGGTGACCATTGTTTGTAAATGTTAAACTGTTGACACTCTATATGTAGTTATATAATTTGCTCGGATTCACTGTGTTCCAATCACATTCAGCTCGTACACTGCAACACATAATCGCAAACTGGAAAAAATATTAAAGTTGCTGCAACACAAAACAATGTTTTCTCACATTAATCGCATGGTATGTTTCCATTGTAAAACGGTGTCCTGGATGAACGTTAGCGTATTTTGCATTTTTTCTCAAATTTCAGTAGCAACCAATTGTGGTATTTCTTTTACAAAAAACTGTTGTGTTGATGCAGTATTATCTCATTTCGATGAAGGTATTTCCCCTATTGATTTAATAGTATTAACACAAATGACATTGTATCTATATTTTAGGCTGGAAGAGGAGCATTGTATATTGATGAACAATAACGTCCAAAGTTTGTATAATTTAAATAACAATCAATTATCAAATCACAAAATTAGGTACATAAATGTTAAATAATGCGATATCAATTAAAGTATTAAATTGCGTGTAAATTATGTTTGATGTGACCAGCATCATGATTTTTTGCTGAATTTAACTTACAAAGTACAACGTTTCTTCAGACACATTGTTTACGGGTACACCATTGGCTACGATAGGTCCACACGGGCATATCAACATTATACTGCCTGACTGCATGATCATAAATTACAGTCACCACACTAGTTAATGCCAGTGCCAGAAGAATAGACCTAGCGTTATGAGCTTATCATTTTAGTACTGCTAGCATAACGTGCTTATGCTAGGCTAGCCTAACACTGCGCTGGTTATGTAATCTGAAGCCTGATTTAGCCGATGACATTGACATTCCAGGATAATTATTTGGAAAAAACGTGTCCTTCTTGAATTGGTACCTTATTATTCAGCATTATATTACCTGCTTTTATAATTTGATAATTGATTGTTGTTTAAATTGGATATACTTACTGGTATTGATCAGTCATTTTTTCTGGTAACGTGTACGGTGGAAAAATACACGTGCTTTGGCAGATTAAACAATGACATAAATAAACGTTACATGAATACTGGTTATTTGTTTACCGGTCGAAGTATAAGTTCAATATATTATGAAGTTTGTTTACACGAATAAAAATGACATCGGTAAACATTAATCGTAGAACAGGTTAACTTGGTATGTGCTGCCTTCACGGTTAAACGTATTGTACGTTGTTTGGTTATCTGTAAATTACTCTAATCGCTTAACGTTTATCGGCACGGATTTTACTGAGCGTATATGCAGTATAAACAAACGTTTGTACTACATTGGTTAAATGTTAATTGTATTATCACTTGTAACCTGTAAAACATTCGATACTGGTTAAATGCTACGCTGAAATTAGATAAAAGGTTACGTTGTATTGTTTTACACTGCATAATATACTGTATAGAAGATTTCTGTTTGACAACTATTGAGCGTACGTTGCATAACAGAATATCCCCACCATATGAAATATACATTGGCAGAAGCTAGTTTCAACATGTGAACTAAATAATACACAGTTCAATATACACTTTGGGGAAACGTACATAACGTCATTTTATACATGTATATATATATATATATATATATACCGTTATCTGATTAGTACGAAAACATTCTGATGTTTTACATGAGCATTGGCCGACCGGTACACAATATACGAGTCTAAAAATCTGTCCACGACTTAACGTATTAAACCGGAGCATCATCCCCTGTTCTGTTCTGCTATGGGGATTATCACCGCGT
>JAODAI010245838.1:0-10263 GCA_027575025.1 Scotoplanes globosa | reverse complement strand
ATAATATATGTACTATATATATATATAATATATGTCATATCTATATATTAAATATGTATTATATATGGGTGTATTATTCGTTCTCCCCCGGCCATATCATTATACACGTCATTAGTAACACAGTACATTGGCGGCATTCCATATGGAGAACACATGCATCTTATCATTGGTTATCACTGGTCTAATTTATAGATGTACGGACCCCCAGACTGGTCATTACGTCAATACAGAAGGTCGAGCACGTCACTTTAATTAAAAATCTCCTCTTTTCGGACGACCCGGGGTGCGTGATATGGCAGAATAAATGCGTGCAGTTTGGAGCATGATTTTAGACATATATTATTATGCAATATAAGCCTACATATACTTTTGGTATCAGATCATTTTTTATTTAAGTGGGGTTGAATGTTAATTTAATGTTGACTGAACCCTTATATGAATTCAGGCTGATATCTTGGAAATAGTGAACGCTATGTATGGTAACGTGACACACAAAGGATTCAAATGCCCATTCCCCTGTCAAAATAATATTAAATAATATGACACTGGTTAACTTAGTAAAACATTTGTATCTACTTCAGAATATATAAAACAAAACAAAAATAGTTTTAACTATAGTTGAAAGAATTATTCGATCGATGCTACTGTCTCATTTCCCCCATATGGTGGGGGTAAACGAGACAGTAACGAACTACCATGTATTATAGGGGCCTACAAATCATATCACAACTCCTACTTCAATTTAAAATTATGTTTCAACAACGTCAGAACATCAGTATATTTATAAAATAAAAATGGGAAGATAATTCTAAGATGACAGGATGTGGTTGAAATGAACTCCGACCTATCGTTGTGTATGATTGTGTGTGTGACTCCTCTGTCTTACCGGCTGCCGTGCGCATATTTTATTCCAGTCTATACTCGGGAAAATTTGACAATTTGCCCAATCACATCGATGGAAACGGACAACACCCACAACTTCTTGAAAAACACTTTCAGTTACATTTTTCAAAATTTTGAAGTCGGATATTATATGAAAGACCGATGCAGATTCCGTCAAGAGGGACCAAAATTGGAGTTGACTGCTAACCCTGGCCTGTTTTCTAATCAATTAACTTTTTCAAAAATGAGGCTTGCCCTGGTGTAGCCTGAAAACAATATACGCCTGCCGTGCTGACAGTGATAGTGTTTGGGTGAATCGGGCGGACAATTTATAACTTCTTGTACTAAGTAAGATGGCGTACTATATATAGCAAAAAGAGGGCACATTATAGTAATAAAGAGGACATACTGTATATTATGTATAGTAATACGACCAACCATGCACTTTCCATGTAAGATGAATTACTGCATGTTTAGTACCACCCTGTGTTTAATCAACCATGCCGAAATAATTTCTGTCAAGCTCAATATCTCGGAAACATGAAGAATGGAGTAAGTAAGTTAAAAATACTCATTGTAAAGACATTATGAAATATAAATATCCAATACTTTGGTGGCGGTATACCAGTATACTTACGTCTGCATTCGCCAAACGGGCTCCGTTCCCAGCCTTGGCAGCAACCGTGTGAGAATTGACCATATTTACAAAACACCCCGGCAGCCTGGCCTTGCCTATATGGACTGGGTCTGGATCGAGGCAGTGGCCGAATATTCGTTTTCGGGAATCCCGGGAAAAATGCACCATAGCTGAAAAGAATAAATACATATTCAATAAAATTGTATTTATATATCGTATAATCTCGGTTATAACCCACGGGAATTTTTTTTTCGGAGGAGAGAGACCAAATATACATATATATATGTTTTGTCCCAAAATGGTTACCATTTTGGAGGTTAATTTTTTTTTGGGGGGGAGGTGCAAAATGTGGCATCTCGAACGCGATTGCTGTTTTTATAACGAAAACTCACTTTCCATGATTTTATGTATAAACTTAGGAATTTTCATTATTTTTTCTTTCATTAAAAAGATAAGGGGTTGTATTATGATATGTGCATGGGGTAATACAGATTATAATAATACAACAATGATGATTTATATAGCGACTTTCCTGCTGTAAGACCAGAAGGTCGCACCTCAAAGCGCTTCACAAAGAAATAAATATGTATATTGTGCATGTATGATACACTTTGCCATAAGAGCATAACACAAACAATGTCCAAGAAATGTACATTAATCATATCGAAGTGTGAAAAGATGGGTCTTAGGAGAGACTTCGTAAAATGTATTATATATCTGCAGCACTGTAAAACATTCAAATTTGACCAAGTCTTGGTCAACTATGCACTGAACCGAATTTGATCAAATTTTGTGGGCAATTTTTGACGATATTTGGTTTGGTACATAGTTAAAAGCTATACATGTATACACAACGGTCAAATTTCACAAAAAATGGTCATGGTCAAATTTTCAATGGGAAATTGCACACAAACTTTGACCAAATTTGGTTCAGTGCATAGCTGACCAAGACTTGATCCAAATTGGACCAATGTGTTTTACAATTACCTGGCTGTAGTCTCAGCTCTCTATATTAATACCCCTACATTTTTCTTAAATTAAAATATTAACAAATGTAAGATTGATAGGTTTACACACATGGACACGTTAGCAAGGGTCAAGCCCTGTAAGTGGGTTATCGTCATCATTGCAGCCTTCATAAAATAAAAAATGTTCGTGCAGTAAAAATATTTCAAATACCATGTCAACTTGACCCTTGATGATACAAGTTAACCAATTAATCAATACCGTAAAACACGTATATGGGAAAACATTACCTCAAATAACTTAACAGTCCAACGGTATTATATTGGTAAATATAACAAATATCTTTAATTATATATACATACAAACCTATTTCTAAATGTATAGGGGAGTGTCGAACGGAGTTATTGAATTATTTGAAATATGTAGGTCTACATGATTAAGGCAATGTCAGTCAGTAATGCAGTATACATACCACACGTATATACGGCTAGCCAAGCAACATTACCAATACAGGGTATATATTGCCAGGTTACTCTAATATTGACACAATCTACCCAAAGCGTGGGATGGAACAATGAAAACTCCCACAACTAATTGTGCCCAAATTAGGAACAACAATTGATAGAGTTTACAATGCGTAAAGCAGTAAGGTGTTCCGTTATTTCAACAGGATTGTAAAATTGATAATATAAAACAATTAGCAAATTACTATAACCTATTGTACTGAATATATACTACAACTTGTAGTACAAGGTATTTTTCTATGACTGTATATTTCTAGTATATATTTTTGTTTGACATAATTTGTTAAATTATCAAACTTTTCCCAGCCAACAATTCCATATGAGTCCCACATGGATAAAGCATGCATGGGATTGGTGGGACTATGGGTCACATGTAGGCTTATATGGGCATGGATACACAAATATGGGTCCCATGTGGGTTTATATGGGTATGGATAAGCCAGTATGGGTACCATCATGTGGGCTTAATGCGATCAGCCGCCGCGTCGATATAAACAATAAAAATATCAATTAAATCATAATAATTTGACGTTCTTAAGGAAAATACTAACTAATTTTTAAAAAAAACTTAGTAATAGGTATAAGATTAAAAGATACGATATTTTTTAAAACGAGATGTTTTAGACATTTTTGGTATTTGGGGGGCGTGGTCTATATTTTACTTTCATTTAATCTTATGAGACTAATGATTATCAATGCAGTTTGGGTCAAAATTATTTTTAGTATGGATGTATATCATATATATACTGATGTTCCACCAGGTAATGATTTGGCGGATTTATCTAAACCACGACAATTCATTATTTTTTCCAATCTTAGCATATATTAGCTCGCAGAAAAAATCATGTCCTATAGGCCTATATCACCCACACAGAACACATGTATTGTCAACATATATAGGACACTCACATAGGACCCATGTACGACCCATATATGTCATAGCACAATTGACTCGCATATATGATCACATGTGCCTAAATAACTAATTTGGGGACTTCTCTAAAAAAGAACGTATGAGCGGATTCAAGGAGACATTCCATGAACATTACTCCGTGACACCGACAACTCTCAAAGTTAGGTAAAGTGGATATTTCTCCGGGGTTCCGCACTTTACGTCATTCGTTGAATTTCAGCAGTATTATACCATTTCCGTGAAACCATGGTACTGGTATATCCATTGTTGATTGGGTGTATGCAGTTCACGTGACGGTCACGTGATATAAACAAAGATCCTTGACAACCTGGGTGCAGAACCTCTATTGGAGTAAAGTAGACGAACATAATTATACATTCAGACTGGGCAGATGCGGCCATTGGTCCAGCTAGCGCCGGGGGTTGTAGGTTGATACACATTATTGTACCACATGTGTGTGTATGTGGGGGGGGGGGCAAGCCTCCGGTCGGGTGAAATATGGAATCACCATGCATTATACATAGCCTCTGACATTGGAGTCAAAATAAATATCATTATTAATGGTATTTATTAGGAGTAGGCTGTGGTGTAGTGGTAAGCGCTACGCTCTTGCACCACTACGACCGGGGCTCGATTCCCGGTCGGACGTGCAACTGGGATGGCCATGTCTCCAACTATAGAGGCTTTACTCCGGGCACTCCGGTTTTCCCTGTATCCCCTTGTCCGTTCGTTGCGTCACATGGCTTTCTGGAAGATTGGCCAATGGCTAAAGAAGTTACCCGGACATGAAATGTTGTTGATGAAATGAAATGTTGTTGTTACATTGGTAACAACATTCAGAGCGATCTATTCGAAGACCGTATAGACTGCCGTGTGACGTGCACATGCTCGACATGGGTAGTTACAAAACATGACATGACAACTACCCTGGGACATATACCACACCGGATAAGTACCCCGGTGGATGATACCCCCAGACAATGTAACTCTGTAATCTATGCATAATTATACCACATAGTCTGATACAGACCAATACGATAAATGCGATGTAGGCACGTGTACGTCATGGGCATATTATAGGACATATATCGATGACTGATATGAAGTGTGAAATATATACCACTGCATGGACAGTTGTGACATATCGCCTCTCACATTGAGAGCTATTTAAAGGGCTCGGAAAGTTTGTAAATAATGTTAGTTGATATTATAGAGCAGAAAATTATCCACAAATTCCTTCAAACTAGAGTCAAATCAGCCACTCCGTTCTCAATAAATTGATGTTTGAAGCATTTCATTTTAGAACGCCACTTTAAAAAAAACGTCTTTTTCAAAACTATTGTGAGTTTTGTGACGTATGGTCCTTACAACTAAAGTACATATATAGCCTCAAAATAGCTTGTAAATACGTACGTTTTCTTGAAAAGTTCAAGTCCGATAATGTTCAAACTTGGTATGAAGACTTGTGTTATTTTTGGTGGAGGTCAAAGGTCGTTTGAGGTCAAACACTGAACATGTGGTTTTAGTAGAGTCAGCCCTTTAAATTACTAAGAAACATTAAATTTCAGCCGATTTGAGTACTCAAAGTTTCTTGGCAGTTTCTTAAATTTTGTTATCGAAAAACATCACATAATTATCAATTTTGTTCAGGACATTTAGGTGTTGAAATTACTGATGTAAATAGGTGTTGAAATTACTGGTGTAAATAAGTTGTTTGGTGGTTTTAAGACTGCAATACACATTGTACATATTACACAAAAGAAAGCCATTATTCAACCATGCCGAGACCATTTGCTGTCATTATTCAATCATGCCGAGATCGTTTATGTCATTATTTAACCATGCCGAGCCTGCCATTGTTGTCATTATTCAACCAAGTGAGACCATTGCTGTTATTATTTAACTATACAGAGACAATTGCTGTCATTATTCAACCATGCCGAGACCATTTCTGCCATTATTCAACCACACCGATACCATTTATGCAATTATTCAACCATGCCGAGACCAGTATTGTCATTATTCAACCATGACTAGAACATTGCTCTCATTAATCAACCATGCCGAGACCATTGTTGTCATTAGTCAATCACGCCGATACCATTGCTCTCATTATTCAATCATGCCGAGACCATTGCTCTCATTATTCAACCATGCCGAGACCATTGTTGTCATTATTCAACCATGCCGAGACCATTGCTCTCATTAGTCAACCACGCCGAGACCATTGCTCTCATTATTCAACCATGCCGATACCATTGCTCTCATTAGTCAACCATGCCGAGACCATTGCTCTCATTAGTCAATCATGCCGAGACCATTGCTCTCATTATTCAACCATGCCGATACCATTGCTCTCATTATTCAACCATGCCGAGACCATTGCTCTCATTATTCAACCACGCCGAGACCATTGCTCTCATTATTCAACCATGCCGAGACCATTGCTCTCATTAGTCAACCATGCCGAGACCATTGCTCTCATTAGTCAACCATGCCGAGACCATTGCTCTCATTATTCAACCACGCCGAGACCATTGTTGTCATTATTCAACCATGCCGAGACCATTGCTCTCATTATTCAACCATGCCGAGACCATTGCTGTCATTAGTCAACCACGCCGAGACCATTGCTCTCATTATTCAACCATGCCGAGACCATTGCTGTCATTATTCAACCATGCCGAGACCATTGCTCTCATTATTCAACCATGCCGAGACCATTGCTCTCATTATTCAACCATGCCGAGACCATTGCTCTCATTATTCAACCACGCCGAGACCATTGTTGTCATTATTCAACCACGCCGAGACCATTGCTCTCATTATTCAACCATGCCGAGACCATTGCTGTCATTAGTCAACCATGCGGATACATTTCTCAAACGAGGTCTCCCCCTACCCCTTCTACCAACCTCCACGTCTGATATCGCCATTTTCGAAAGTCGCCCTTGATCCATGCATGCATTTTACATGTCCAGCCCACCTCATACGCCCCCATATCACCCTCACGGTACAACTGTAAGACTCATATTCATCCCAATCTCCTCCCGAATATCCACCAACCTACTACTATCCACTCGCTTAACCCCCGCAATGTTTCTCATCCAATTATTTTCATATTTTGGAGTCGCTATTGTCGAGCCCCTGACATGGGGCTCAACAATAGCGACTGTCTCAAGCCCGTAAATACAAGCTGAGAAAACACATGTACCCAATACCTTCCCTTTCGATTTTTTAACCTAAAACATACATATTACCAGGCGGCTGCTGCATACCACCCATCCGATCTGAAATATTAATCATCGGGCATGTTCCGGTCATATACATATATATGGGGTAATGCGGATATTTTTCAAAAAGATAAATTTAAAGAGTTCCACACACAATGGACTATCATGGACAGTTATAGTTGGCGACGAGATTATAGGAAATCGTTTTCGATTTAAGGAGTTTCATTGACCTCCGTGACCTGTCTGAAGTTAATCACACGTCATGACTGGCCGGGCTTTTCCGAGTCTGGGCGAACGACGGATTTATTACAGACTATAAGAATGTAATGTTACGATGAATAAATAATCGGAGGTTTGTAATACGCCGCCAGATGAACGGTCTATTTATTTGTCCGTCGTAGATCATCCCATTCTCCGAGTAACGTGCTGATGTGTCAGCCGGGAGGTGGTAGGAATATAAATATAAAGTATATTATCATTGTAAGCTGCAGGATGGCTATGTGAGGGGTGTCCCTACATATAACTTAATACAATGGGGGGGGGGGTAAATAATTAAATAAATTAACATACAGTAACTTTTAAAACAGGTGTATAAGCCGTATGTAGAGCGTATATGGATGGAGGGCGACTCCCGAAAACGGTGATGTCGCACATGGAAGTTGGTGGTAGCAGGGATAATGCTATTATAGTAGCATATCTAGTAGGGGTAGGGGAGGCCTCGTTCGAGATGGAAATACTGCGTTGAGACGGATTTTGGTAGAGCTAGTGGGGATGGTGATTGGTGGGGATGGTGATTGGTGGGTCGGAGAGCTCCGACCAATGGTATACGGCAGTCAGTTAATGTATTCTTCCTCATCCCTTGCTAGGGATCCAGGAGGTAAAAAATAAATAATCTGAGAGACATTTACCCTGTAGCCTCGGTTATTATGTCGAAAGTTATGATACACACTAATACGGAAAGTTATGCTACACACTAATACGGAAAGTTATGCTACGCACTAATACGGAAAGTTATGATACGCACTAATACGGAAAGTTATGATACACACTAATACGGAAAGTTATGATACACACTAATACGGAAAGTTATGATACACACTAATACGGAAAGTTGTGATACACACTAATACGGAAAGTTGTGATACACACTAATATGGAAAGTTATGATACACACTAATACGGAAATAGTTTATAGACATGCAGGGACTGGACTGAACACTGTTTAAACTGTTCTATGCTGTGATAGGCCTGTATAGGCTGTATGAGTTACATAACGTTTATATATCAAAGGTCATCGTGGTAAATTATGGACTCTCAGAGAATGTGGGTGGTACACGTATGACGTCAGTAACCAAGAACGTCACCACCATTGGTTGGTTGGTTCGAGCAGGGCGTTGTCAATAAATTCAGCTAAAATAACTCCTCTCACGCATAGCCAAAAGTATATCAAAATTGACATGTTGCAATTATCAAAATTCGTATAATTTCGATTGCATTCAGTCATTTGCTATAATAATGAAGTTTGTACATGCAAGTATATTTATATATATTTATAATAGCCTACACACATGCCTATATGTATTATAAAGGCATATATACAAAATCATATATATATATATAGGCTATACCTACATAACTATATATAATGTCAAAGAAATTAATATAATATATATAACGATTACAAATCAATTCAGTGAATGCTACGTCATATTTCGCTAGTTCCTCCATGGAGCTATCCTACATAGTACTTAGTTCCATGGTTCTACGAATTGTTTTCCCAAGACGCCCACCCACGTAGAAAGCATACAGATAATATATTGAACGTCATCAAACCAAACTTGGTAAAATTATTTTACAAGAGACAGTATAGAGTGAAAATATATTAATCTGTGAGTTTTCAGACCTGAACCTCTAAAAGTTATGGACAAATTAGAGCACAGTTATCATTGTGTACAGAACACGTATTGTGACGTATGGTCCCTACAGCTAAAGTACATAAAGGCCTGTTAAATGGCTTGTAAATACGTTTTCTCCAAAAGTCTACCTACGATAGTGTTCAAACTTGGTATGAAGGTTGACCCCAATGCATATAATATTTATGTACATTTTGAACAATCCCGTTAACACTGTGCAGTATAGTAGTACACGTGATTCGTCACATCAAAAGCAAGGACATGTAGCAAATGCACGTTTTGAGATATTAACCATGCAGCCATTGAAACTAAGAAAAATGCAAAAACGAGAAAATATGTTTTCGTGATAACTGCATGTATATTTTATTTGTTATTATATACATTATATAACGTGCATGCAATGACGAAAAGTTGAAAAATTACTGTATAATTTTTTTTAATGGGCCAATTTTTCTCTCGTTATTCATAAAATAATACCAGTAATAAAGCTGCTGTTCTTAATAATAAAGTATTTTTTCGATGCAAACCGAAACACAATGATGGTGTTTACCTTAACTTCACTTTGGAAAATAGTACTTGCAGTAGTAATATTATACCATACGAAAGCTAAAGGTATACTCTTTACAACATTACCCAATATCTCAACGTAAGATGCTGCAACATGTTCCTGGTATTGATGTGGTGGGTCGGTCACATGTGTATGCAATTTCCACCAACCGTTGAAGACACCGTCAAACGAAGAAAATATTCATTCAGTCGTTCAGGCGTTCGAACTACTCATTTCAACAATTGACCTGCAAGCTCGTGACAGCCATGAAGAGACAGGTATGGCCTATTACATATGACAACTCTTGACCGCGCAAGGGGAAGCGGGCGTTCGAACTACTCATTTCGACAACTGACCAGACTTGTGACAGCCATGAGGAGACAGGTAGGCCTAAATACGACAACTACTGTCCGGGGAGCTCCGTATAACGTCCCTATACCTGACAATGTCTAACGTCCCTACCTGACAATGTCTAACGTCCATACCTAACAATGTCTAACGTCCCTGCCTGACAATATCTCTCCAAGACAGCATGCACTGACAGGTCCTACTTTATATTTGGCCTATTTGTTTTAACCCCTTGACTGCCAGAAGCGTGTTACCACGCGCTGACGGGAGTCAAAACGAAAGACGTCTGGCCGCTCTGAC
>JAODAI010245727.1:0-10263 GCA_027575025.1 Scotoplanes globosa | reverse complement strand
GTATTTGTGGTGTTTATTTGTACTTAGGTTGATGAATGCAGGTATTTTTGTACCCTAACATATAATATTGCAGTGATATATCTATTATTTTTCATTTTTAGGATAACAAATTTCCAAAAAAAAAAAATCTGAAGGGGGGGGGGGAGGATAAATCCCTACCCCCCTGGCCGAAACCCTGCATTACTCATGTATTATGGTTGATTACGTTGATTGTACATTGATGTATAGGAGTGCATACCATCATTCATTCTAGCATAAAATGTTGGTTTCTATCCACTATAGTAGCTATGTTAGCAAAAATATTTTTAAAAGAGTTTCAAATATAAATTAAAAAACTTATAATAAAATTTTAAAAACATTGGATCGGACATCAGCAATTTTTTACAAATATTTCGGACATCGCATCAACAACAAATGTTCATTTCGGTTGAACACCAATCCTAGCTTAGATGTGGAATATCTAAATACCAAGCTGTAGTTATTGCTAAATGAAGGGTTTTCCCAAAACGTATCACATATTATTTATGTCACACATTTTGCAACTCCAATTTAGCCAAAAATGTGGCAGATCGGGCCATAATGCCGTAATCTTCAAATTCATTCGGATTTCAAAGCCGGTGACCACTTAGTTTAAAATAAATATGGTGAACATTTATAGATAAGAAACAAAATAGCTTGCGGTCTGTACGTAAACACGATTCAAAATGCGATAATTGTTTTTTATAAATAAACATGGTTAGTCAACGTTCTACACACTGCGGTTATTGCAGGATAATGGAAGCACAGTAGAATAGCTCCATCGCTGGATGAATTTGTGCGTTGGCGTTTATATCCTGCGATGGCATCACGGTAGACCGTTGATTAACTCCTTCCTACATTCGGTCACTCAAAATTTCAATGGAAAACGTAGGAAGTTACAAACTTTAGTTGTACAACTGATATTATGACTTGCGTACCTGCGGGCATTATGTCATTATGTTGGCATATATATCGCATATAACTTCGGACTACAAACATTGACACATGACTTCTATTCAGTTTCATTTAAATTTTACATAAACATGTTCACTTTCGTTGTTTCCAAATTTACTTTCAGCTCCTTAGAAATTTAATAATTTTACGATTTGGGTTTCAAAATAAAGCCAACGAATCCCATTCCTGTATTTAAATCTCAATATTGACAGTGGCCGACAATATGACCGGTGTAACGATGTTTTTGTGAATTAGGCCAGGGGGAACTTGGAAATATATCAATAACTGTTAAATTGAAGTCATGTGACACGCAGTTGTCCAATCAAATGTCCAGAATATATACACTTGGTTGGTGGTGTAATAACTGTTGTATCTTCTCTATCTCTCTTCTACATTGACAGGACAAGAAGCTCTCCAAGCCAGAGATCCTGAAGCAGTTTGACCTATTCGTGGGAAGCCACGCCACCAACCTCGGTGAAGCGCTCAAGGACCACGACGAGTTCTGAGGCCACCGATATCATTTATAACCTTTGACCCCGTTGTGACCCGTGTCGCCAAATAAAGATCTCTTAACCCTTTGAACCCTGAATTATTAGGCGACGTCGGCTCTGTGACCCTGGGTGTATTGCAACGTACGGGAATAACATGTACGCGCAAGCCGGAAAACCGGCTCACAGGGTATACGCGCGGTGTGACGTGCGGAAACCCGGAAAACCGGCTTTTCGGGTTCAAAGGGTTAAACGGATTCAGCTATTTGATGGACGAGTCGAGACAGTAATTGTTGATAGCCGAGGTATTCTCTGTTTATGAGATGCAACTGAAGAGTAGTCATCAGCATCTTCATTCACTAGTCTTGTAGCCACGTATCTTGTCCTTGTAGCGTCGGATTTTGTCATCGCACAGTGACGTGTTTTGCTTCGTCAATATGATTCTGCAATGATGTTCGGCATCTGTAACTGTCGTTAACGTTTGTCAAAGAGTGACGTGCACCGGACACCGGCATATCCAGGGGATGGCCAGCCCCCCTCCCCCACCCATGGTGTTGGTTTATATATCACTACTGTATAACAAATGGAACATCGTATATTTTGGTGTTATGTTGGTCGTGTCGGGACAACTTCCTCATGGACATCTACCCCATGGACAACTACCCAATGAACAACTACAGGGGGGTAGTTGTCCAGGGGGTATCCGCCCTAGCACCATATTGGCATCCCCACACAGACACGTGTGTCTGCTAGTGGTACAGTATTTGTGAGGGGTGATTTACGTCACAACCTCACATGGACTGCAGCAAATCTGACCAGCCATGGTACCAGATGTCACTACAGCAGCTCACATTGACCTGGGTAAACAAATTTAGAATCCTCCTACATGCACCTCTAACCTGCATTCAATTTTTTCTCCTATATTTTGTCAGTTAAAATGCCAAATTTGTGTTTTTCTTGGCACGACTGCATTTACTAAAACGATGAAAACCGTGTGATATAACATGGATTCAAGGTCTTTCTCTATTTAATTTTAAAAAAATGTTCAAAAAGAGGGATTTTCCTCCCCACCCGCTCCCCCACCCGC
This sequence comes from Scotoplanes globosa, assembly GCA_027575025.1. NCBI lineage: Eukaryota > Metazoa > Echinodermata > Holothuroidea > Elasipodida > Elpidiidae > Scotoplanes > Scotoplanes globosa. The sequence goes on along the minus strand of JAODAI010245727.1, from coordinate 7,716 downwards.
ACAATATGCGCGATTCCAATTACGCGAATCCCTCTATCGCACAAGTAGTGCCAATCGTAGTTGACTCTATTCCAGTGACTCTATAACTAGTATATTGAAGGCTTTTGACGGCTCATGTTACCTCATTATTTGAAAAAAGGAAACTTTACCAATAAGCGAGTTCGATATTCCACTATTTTGAGTCGATGATGATCAGATTTTCAGAATGTGTACCACTTTTGTGTTCATTGGTCGTCGGCTTTGAACAATCAGCAACGACGCATACAAAACGTGCACTAAAGTAGCGGCTGGGAGGTAGACAGAAATATTTTGGTGACAAAATTGGCATCTTTGACAAAAAACAATTTAACACTCTGGAAATTGATCCGGAGATGTTTATGCCGTATCATAGAGGAAAGGAGAATTGCGAGAACCAATTCACCGTTGGAAGAAACACAGTTATGATGATGAATGCTGAAATATCTCCGCAACGTGAATAATGAATGGTGATGTACTTGCCAGTGTACACTTCACCAACTGGAGTGTTAAAGCCGAAGCCAGTATACACTTCACCAACTGGAGTGTTAAAGCCGAAGCTAAAGGTCGCCGGAAATGATGTAAACGTGTACCAGCAGTTTGAATGTTGAACTCGCTTATTGTAAATCAATGTTTTATTATTTTGTCATTCAAACAGGGTTCAAATTTTGCAACTGATCTACAAACTATAATTTCTAGTAGAATTTTGTAATTTGCTAGTAAAAAATATAGATCGAAAATATATTATAAGGCAGATCTATTCTTGATTCTCCTGAGGGAGAAGCTTTGACATAGCACATAGCAGTGTCAGTCATCAATAAAAGAGGCAAAGATATAATGTTAGTAGGCTTACAGAAGTTGGCCTAATCTCTCTAGTATTATAGGCCTACAATTTGTAATCATATTTTTTCTAATAAAACCTTAAAATTGACTATGCAAGACTACATTTATATAGTTGAACTATTTTTTACATATTCTTACTACGATGGCTTTTCTTCGTCATACATTCTGACAAACTGACCGATGATGTTCACCTGCTTTTATAAACCGTATGTTTATGTGCTATTTATTATCTACAACTTTTATATTATAGACTTACATATTGCACATTGTCCACATTGTTACCATACATGATATATGTATTTCGCCTGCCGTCAATTGCCAAACCACAAATACCATTATGTGTGTGCTATTTTTTCAGGATCATGTGCTACTACTAAAGTAGTACTATAAGCATTGTAATATGTGTTATTTCACTATCATACACTACTACTACAGTATAGTACTATAAGCATTGTAATGTGTGCTATTTCACTATCATGCGCTACTACTACAAGCATTATAATGTGTGCTAATCCACGATTTATGTGCTACTATTCTAAGCATTACAATATATTTTCTACTATTGCACATTCACGTGCTACTACTATTTGTGAAGTTGCATGGATTGTTCTCCCGTCAATGCCAAATCACGCATTCTTCACAGTTTAGTGTTTATTTTACTATTTACTATGAGGTGCTAGACAAACCACATAAGTAACATGTATATAAAGTGCACATTGTTGTCAAATTATGCTCAATACTGCTGTGTCAATACCAGATTCAAGTCATTGTATTATTAGGTGGTGCGTTATTCTAATTTCTAACCACATATCTTCAACTAATGTGTACAATGGTTCATATGTTTTGTATGTATTCATATTTGTCCGACTAGGTATTAAGATCGGTAGATAAAGCATTATGCCAAATAAAAAATAAAAGATGTTTATCGTCACCGCCCGCATCCTTTTTTCCCTGCTGCATCATTTTTTTTCTAAAAAATGTCATCAAAAATTCTAAATATATTGAAATAAATTTGATTTTAACCTTTGTTGACAATTGGAATATCATTTATACTGTATATTTATGACGAACATACTTTCAAATTGCATGAAAGGTGATTTAGGAGCTGTTACAATAATTTTCATTTTGAATTAGGCTAGGCCTAGGCTAGGCCTACTGCTAAAAAAATGCACAGGCATCCTCCGATTTTTGGAGAATTCCGGACGATAAACATTTATATTTTTTTATTTGGCCTTGGGCTACTAACAATTAGAACATCACATTATATTCTCTATGTCGCTGTTTAATAGTTGCTCACCAGTGGATATGTGATACTGGTTTAAAGTAGTACAGATTTTCGCTGCGTCCATGTTACTTTTTTTGTAATTTATAACCACGTTTTATAATTTGTAGCCATGTTTTGTAATTGTGTGCTACTAACGCCATACGTTAATAACTATTTTTTATGTCCGTATTTTTTATTTAGTCATATTTTTTAATAATCATGTGACTGCCTTTAGCCTATTCCGAAAGGGTATAATATCAGGGTACGCTCAATGCTGTTTGTGATATGTTCTGCAGAATATTTTTTGTATCCTAAATATACTTTTCTAAAAAATAAAAATAAATGTATTTAATGTGTCGTTTTGTTAACACTGAAAGTGACTCCTTCATTTTGTCTTGTTCCGATCCATCGTGAATACTTTGGTATATGTGATATATCGGGTATTATATCAGCATTTGGTATATGTGATATATCGGGTATTATATCAGCATTTGGTATATGTGATATATCGGGTATTATATCAGCATTTCTTCATTATCTTGGGGATAGTGACAGTCGGTATTGTAGATTTTCTTCAAAAAGATAATTAGTGCAATGGTGTGGAACCAACTATGTAAAGAAAAAGTAACTGCGAAAATATAATATTTTCTTGATTTGGGTATCAAAATAAAAGCTAGTTGGCTTCAAATTCTTTTTACACTAATGATGTCTCCGCATGACCAAGGGCTGAATGCCTGATATGTCATGGTAACCTTTATTTTTGACCCCCAGTGAGACAAAGTGTGTACCCTGATTGTAAAACAACCCATATGTCATGGTACATCACAAATGCTAGCTATATGAGATTTGATTATTATTCATATTTTTTAATAACAAATATCAAATGAGGAGGGTATGCACATTATCAATGCTGGACAGTAAATTAGGAAATTAATACTTTATTTTGGTATCAAAATATACCTAATTGTCTCTCTTTTCTTTTTATGCTAATTTCTCAATCTGACCAATGGGTGACATAATGGCTGATGATTTTCCAGGGATAATCACATACGTAGGGCTACTATATGACTTCAAAAGTTGCAGTTAAAATTAGCATTCATCATTCTAATTGGTAGCTTATATCAAAGGCTTTGGGTGGTTCGTATAACATATTCATTGAAAAGGGGCCAGGAAACGTAATCAATCAATCAATCGTTATTAAAAGGGCCAAGAAACATAAGTAATCAACCAATACAACTGATTTACCAAAGGCTTTGGTGGCTCGTATAATCTTGTAGTTTAAAAGAACCACGAAATCTAATTAATCAATAGTCATTTCCTGGCACTTATGTAATGATGACGCTGCGAAAATGACAAGGAGTCTTGATCAAGCAATCTCTGCAAATAAGTCCAGGCAACATCCCAGTCAAGAATGTGATATCACAGTAATGTCACCTGAACATCACGGTGATGTCTCCTGAACATCATGGTGATGTCATGCTGTAACCACATAGTGATGTAACAGTGATATCACTTGATATTGTATGGTATGGGGCCTACATCTGTGCCAGTTCACTGTTATATCATATACATTGAAATATCATAGTATGAGTTACATAATGCCCTTACAAAGCCTCCACATATATATCATGATATGCCATGTGATATCACAGTGACATCACTGTGTGGTTACACAGTGACATCACAGTGATATCACGCTGCTATATCGTCGTGGCATCCGTGACGGTGAGCTCACTTCTTGACTTGATATTACTGGTTATTATAGTAATTATATAACATAATTATTATAATCGTGACGCTGTGGAAACAACAACGAGTCTCGATTAATGATTCTCTACAAATAAGTTCGGGTAACATATCACTGGTTATTGTAGTAATCATATAACATGATTATTCAACATATTACTTAAGTGGTAGGCGGGCTCCCTAGTAATGTTTAGATCCCTCTCATTCACATCGCTGTCAACAGATGTAGAAGTTCCTAGCATGACAGAAGTTCTGATACCGTATAGTATATCCTGAACGCTATATACTCAAGTTATGAATCCAGTTCAGTATTCTACAGAAACAGAGACAGGATATGTTGTGACTGGTTATAATAATAACCATTTTGTCATTGGTGTGGTCAACATTCCAATGATCGTGGAGAAGAAAAATATGAATCAACTGATTTAATTTATCGATTCTTCACAATAGTACCGAGGCCTAGAAACAAATATTTTATTACAAATATATTATATACCTTAAACAAACGTTAATAACTACCATGAAAAGAAGTTCACTATAAACCCTGTTGGACTAGTCAAGATCACACTCCCTATAGTATAAGTAGAATGATAAATGGAAGTAAGATAAATTTAACAAAAATAACCCCACCCCGGTCTATGTTGAACATTAATAATTGATCGATTGATTAAGAAAATTTACCCTTTTAACAACAAGGTTATATAGAGTCATAGTCTTTCAAATATAGCTAATCATAATAAAACACTAGAATATAGCCTAACTGTATATATCATCAGGTGTGTCTCCACTAAATACTAAATAGGATAGTATTATCAGGTTTCTTTTAAAAGAAGTCAATATCTCGGTTTGGCAGTGTCAGACCCTGGTAGTATATTCCAATAAGTAGTTGCACGGTATCATTGCACACTTCTTTGAGAACGAGAAGTTGCTGCAAATATTGTTTGAAAATTGTATAATTTATACCGTACCAGGCGGTGATACTACCTATATTAGTGGAAATAGACAAAATGGCGGCCATTTTGTTTTTATGCAAATTAGCATATTTCCCCTGTTTATTTTTTCTACTTTTTTGATATGTTGCTAAGTATGATTTTTAGAGACACTTGCAACAAAAATCGCTTCTGTTCCAATTTTGGGCATATACTTCAAGTAGCCAGCCAGAAGTGTGCAGTCTCCCTTTGTGGATACCCCGGGTGGATACATCCATTCAGAGTTATAATCCAGGATTAGGGTTTATAGGGTGGTCAACAGTGTGTTTATATCCCAGCCAATTGAGATGAATTCAATTTCAGGCTGGCTACATGAAGTACATCCCCAATTTTGTCTAGGTCAAGCCATTATTTAGCCATTATTTGCTTAGATTGACTAGACTATATTGTAGAGTGTGATTAAAAGTTTAAACCTGGTGGCCTTATTATTAAGCTTGAGCTTACTATGGAACCCAATGACTGCTGTAAAACGTAAAGCAGTCCCCGCTCTTCAAAAAAGATTGTTATGTGCACTGAAAAAGTAGCTCCCGGTAGAGTAAAGAACCATGAAATATAATCAATCGATAGTCATTTCCACGGCGCTATGTAATGATGACGCTGCGAAAATGACAAGGAGTCTTGATCAGGCAATCTCTGCAAATAAGTCCAGGCAACATCCCAGTCAAGAATGTGATATCACAGCGATGTCACCTGCACATCACGGTGATGTCTCCTGAACATCATGGTGATGTCATGCTGTAGCCACACAGTGACGTAACAGTGATATCACTTGATATTGTATGGTATGGGGCCTACATCTGTGCCAGTTCACTGTTATGTCATGCATTGATATATCATGGTATGAGTTACATAATGCCCTTACAAAGCCTCGCATGTATATCATGTTATGCCATGTGATATCACAGTGACATCACTGTGTGGTTACACAGTGACATCACAGTGACATCATGCTGCTATATCGTCGTGGCATCCGTGACGGTGAGCTCACTTCTTGACTTAGATATTACTGGTTATTATAGTAATTATATAGCATAATTATTATAATCGTGACGCTGCGGAAATGACAATGAGTCTCGATTAATGAATCTCTACAAATAATTTTGGGTAACATATCACTGGTTATTATAGTAATCATATGACATGATTATTCAACAAATTAAGTGGTGGGCGGCCTCCAATGTTTAGAACCCTCTCATTCACATCGTTGTCAACAGCTGTAGAAGTTCCTAGTATGAGAGGATATGTTGTGACTGCATAATAATAACCATTTTGTCATTGATGTGGTCAACATTCCAATGATCGTCGAGAAGAAACTAAATATGAATCAACAGATTTTATTTAATTTATCGATTCTTCACAATAGTACTGAGGCCTAGAAACAAATATTGTATTACAAATATATATATATACCTTAAGCAAACGTTAATAACTACCATGAAAAGAAGTTCACTAGAACCCTGTTGTGCTTGTCAAGAGCACACTCCCTATAGTATAAGTAGAATGATAAATGGAAGTAAGACAAATTTAACACAAATAACCCCACCCCGGTCTATGTTGAACATTAATAATTGATCGATTGAGTAAGAAAATTTACCCTTTTAACAACAAGGTTATATAGAGTCATATAGTCTTTCAAATATAGCTAATTATAATAAAATACTAGAATATAGCATAACTGTATAATATCATCAGGTGTGTCTCCACTAAATACTTACTAAATAGGATATTATTATCAGGTTTCTTTTAAAAGAAGCCAATATCGCGGTTTGGAAGTACCAGACTTAGTCTCACTTTTTTGCATATTTTTCAATATTTTTCCGGCATATTATTTATGGCATATTTTTCCCGCGTATATTTGTTGTATATTTTTGGTGGCATATTTAAATTTTACACACATACTCGTATGACAATGTCACCCCATTAAAATATTGGTTGGCTGGTTGATCATATATGAGGCAGAGATTAACAGCTGTGTGTAAGAGTATGCTATTTAACTGAGAGTTTTGTATTATAAAAGTAGGGATGGAGGGAATTCCAGGTGGGGAACAAGACGGTCGATGCAGAGCTGGTGGTGGGGTCACACAGACTGGATACCAGAATATACTGTAGCATCCTTGACTGTGTGGGTGGGATAAACTATATGATACAGACCTTCATTGATTAAAATGCAAAAAATCAATTAACAATACAGTCTGCGACGTGGATGTGGTTGCAAGGGGTAGTATTGCATTCTCAGAAATTTTATGTAGTTAAACATTTAAAGTTTTGTAATAATTATGTAATGTACCCCCCGCCCGGAAAGCTACCTGCCTAATTGTGAACATGTGGCTAGATGTGGGGGTGGGGATATACTTAGCGATGGGAATAGGAACATGATTTACCCCTTTACCATACCTATAATGTCTGTCACACTTCCTGATATTACCAAACCTTGCAGTGAGTTCTGTGCTGGTTTCCATGTTTTGTGGGCATTTTGAAATTACCACACAAAAACATAAACTTCGAAATTGACCTTGGTTTCACCTCAGTCTGTGTGGAGTCTCGCACACAAACACATTGGCAATGATCAACAACAGTAAAATATAAAATTAGTGCCATTGTGGCTACAAGCACCTATTGCAAATTGTCCAATGAACTATATAGATTTGGGCTTAGGCTAAGACGTCGGTTTTGGTCAATATTTACTATTCTGGAAGTTATTGATGTTGATACATATTGATGTGACTATATTGACTATACCTTTCCATACGTGTATTTGTATGCCCAAGAGTAAAGGGTTCACAAAGTTTGTTTCAATGTTAATTGATATTATAGAGCAGAAAATTATCTACCAAATGCTTCAAACTAGAGTCAAATCGG
>JAODAI010245616.1:0-10263 GCA_027575025.1 Scotoplanes globosa | reverse complement strand
TCAGTTGATTTGATGAACTTACGATTGATCCGGATCAATTTTAAAGTTACGATCGATCCATAAAAAAGTTACGATTGATATCGGTACAACTATAGAATCCCCGGCATCGAGATAGGTTATCGGTGTAGCCGGCTACACCGTCACCACCGTCGCATATTGTAATGCGCGTTTTAGCGCTAGCATCTGTACCGATCTGCGTATTACTAATACGGTTACAATTACTAGTACGCATGCGCCCATCATCATTACAGTACTAGTAGGTACATTATTATCATAAGATTTGACAGGTGTCCGCGCAGTGCAGAATTGAAGATACAGGTGGCCCCACGCGCGCAGCGCCGTGGACATGGCCGGACGCGGGCCGGGATCGGAGGATAGCGCATTCACGCTATCCTCTTTTGCATTGTAGTTTAATTGCAGCCTGCGTCTATAATTGTTGATGGGGGCGGTGATACGCGCAACCACGCATTTCATTTCTTAAAAATGCAATGCATGTACGATAAATTATACAGTGAAACCGGAAATGCCGAGAAGTACGTACGTTAGACCTGTCGAGAATCGAAGTTAGGCACATACCATAGTAGGCCTATATATATTTAGTAGTAGCTTATCATCATTCTTGTCAGTTTGTACTATTCTCAACCTACAGTTTAATATCCACTTCTGTTACAATTTAGATAGGCCTAACACTACCTGCAATGGCATATGTTCTTAAATGCAATACAAGTATACAATGTGGTAGTGCATCATCAAATCAAGACAGGTTTACTCAAGTCGAAGAAAATTCTCGATCGTACCAACGAGCCTCCGTTTCGACTGGTGTTATAACCTACGACGACCTGTGCACAAAGATACTTTGGTGCAAGGATGCAACCCTTTCTTGGTGTATGGAACAAAAACTTATTTCTCAGGAACGACAATGTCCTATGTGTAGTTCCCCAATGAAACTAGTCCCTTGTAATGATCGGAAAGATCAGCTGAAATGGGAATGTCGTCGAATAATTAATGGCAAGAGACACCGCACAGAAGCTTCCATTCGAAAAGATTCGTGGTTCCACCACAGCAACCTGTCACTGGCAGAGACAATAAAACTGACATATTGGTGGTGTGTAGATATGACACAGATCCAAATCCAGAGCCAACTACGCATCAGCAGCAACACAGTGGTGGATTGGGCAATGTTTTGTCGGGAGTGCTGCGACGCCATTGTGTCCAGAAAAAGCGAGAGAATCGGTGGCATCGGGAAACGGGTACAGATCGACGAAAGTAAGATCGGTAAAAGAAAGTATCACAGGGGACATCGGGTGGAAGGCCAGTGGGTGTTTGGAGGCATCGAAGAGGAAAACAGGAAGTGCTTCATCGTTCCAGTTGAGAGGCGGGACCATGCAACACTTATCCCACTCATCCAAAAGTGGATTGCGCCTGGAACGACGATAATTTCAGACTGTTGGAAGACGTACGATTGTTTGAGTGACCTTGGTTACATACACATCTCTGTCAACCACTCCGTCGAATTCGTCAATGACAATGGTGACCACACCAACAAAATCGAGGGACACTGGCGTCAGATGAAGGCATCCCTACCGACGCACGGACGCAGGAAATATCACTATGCATCCTACCTTGCCGAATTCTTGTATCGATACAAGAACAGGTCTGCCGACAACTTCTTCCACACGTTCGTGAAGGACATCTCGGAGACGTACGCACCAGGAAACTAGTCATCCAGCTAGTAAATATTGGACCGGTGAGTAGGCCTACTGCCATTTGTAATTTACTTCAGTTTAAGATTTTTAGCACCAAAGTTTGGCTAACCATCAAAATAGTATATACAAGGTCCGGGCATATATATATAACATAGCATGGTGGTACAAGATTCCGAGCACTTAAGGACATTTTCAAAAATATATTTAAAAAAAAAAGTGAAAATAAAATTTGATTGTCAATAAATAAGGAATTGTACAGACAAAATACAGATTTGACAAATTACCATCAATGTGATGTTTTATGACGTTATGTATCATAATAGAATTACGGCATAATAATAATTATAATAATAAACGTTAATCGGGTGACTCTGTTAGCTATGGTAGAGCTAATCTTCCCAGAGGCCCTTTTTTAAAGTGTAAACAATGCATTAAAACAATCAATATGATAAAATAGTAAAAATAAATCAATGTCATTAATCATAAGCATAGTAAAATACATAATATACATATATAGTTTAATTAAAAGGGAAATACAGTATTGAGCATACGTTTAAAAATACCTAAAGATTTGGCAATTATTGGACCTAGAGGTGACGCTACTCTAAATTCGGATAACCGTTAAATATTACTAAATTCACTACATGTTGCCTTCGGTACCGGTAACGGAAAGATTTGTGGCGTTAGGATTTCCTCGACGACGAGCTAGCTAGGGCCGGGGATGACGTTCCTCGACAGTCTAGTGGCCTGGGCCCAGAAAATAATTTGGATTTTTACTGTTTGGTAATTAATTATTCAATATAGGCGCGGCATACCCAACCAATAATTCCCCGACGGCACGCGTCAGGAATCACTTCCCCTGCCCGGCCGCGCCCTGCAGCGTTGACGAAACCCCTGGTGTGCGCGTGCCCATTACACACATACATAAAAGCGCACAACTTAGCTATCAAGTTTCATCTGTGAGCGCATATCTCCTTCTAGCGCCGCGTGTTTCCGCTTTATGTAGCGCCTATAGGCGCGCAGGCTACTAAATGCGCTATATTTATACGCAGTTAAGTTAAGTTGCAAGCGCAAATTTAATAATTGGAACATTAATAATAATACCCGGCCCACTTAAATATTCATAACTTAGCTAGCCAAAGTCGTATCATCCTCGAGCTCCTACTCTTAGAGTCCTACACTTCCAGTTTAATAACAGCGAAAACTTGTCACTGCAACATGTCGAAATTAAATAAAATAGGCAAACAGCATCCCAGAACTTGGGCACAATTACACCGGAGGCTGATCTCAACACCGTTGGATTTTGGTAGCCTGTTTTCATCTGACACGGTCTCGGAATTTGTGACCAAGAAAGCTAAGTCAATTAATTGCAACGCGGGATATTTGGTGACCACGCTACTGGCAAGCTCACTATTTCTGCTCAGTCTCTCATCCAAGCTGTCGTATTTCAATGGGTTCGACACAGTTCCCAACATCTACACTGTCTTTGTTGGACCGCCATCGACTGGAAAGTCTCAAGCCGTTCGTGACGCCGCCACCATGCCATTGCAGAAGTTAATCGCAGCGAAAGAGATGACCTCTTTTATCATTGAGAAGGCTACGCCATCAGGTCTTTTCAAGAAACTCGCCAATGACAAAAGAGGTTTTCTTGTTTCACCTGAAGTGTACGACGTGCTCCTGAGGCTATTGCGATGCGACGACAACACTTCAGGTGATGCGTCACTGTTATGCGAACTGTTTTCCGGCGAGGGTTCTTCTGTGACATTTGCTACGAACGCAGAAAGGTCCATCGCCGTCGACACTCCATTTTCCATCCTGGGAAGCACGCAGATCCAGCCGCTGGCAAAGCTGGTTGTCCTGATGGACCAAGGACAGGGATTACTCGACAGATTCCTCATTGTATTCCCCGAGTGCTACCGCACGACACCAGATGAGAGAGAGCAGTCAACTGAGTTCATTAAAGAACAGAAAATAACCACTTTCGTCGAACTGTTTTCAGTAATGCACGATCAACATCTGGTGTCGAGGACATACTCCTTCCAAAACGCGGCAAAGGATCTTCTCAAACAGCGAGAGTTGGAGTTTGTTCAGGCGTTAAACGAAGCACTCAAAACCGGGAATGTTCCGCCGAAGACCAAAACAATTGACATTGTACAGCGTATCTCCCTCGGTCTGCATGTTCTGGAGCATCTCCTAGTCCAGCTATTACAGGGCATTGCATCAACCAGACCATCAGAGTTCATATCAGAGGACACGTTGATGAGGGCGTTTCGGTTGGTGGATTACAGTAACATGCAGAAGGATATTTTCCTAAACGTAAGTAACCTAGCCTATGCCCCTAGGATCAAGTTAATTAGGGATTGGGTAAGTGAGGGGTATTCGGCTCATTAAGACATAGGGCTAGGCCCTAGGCCTATTGTGATATTGTGCAATAGGCCTAGGCTATAGGGTAGTGAACACAGTATTCGACCCCTATGCCTGGCTACATTGTATTCGACCACCGAGGTATAATTATTTAAAAGGTTCCGCGTGACCTGTTGCCTAGATGACTGGGATGCCGGGTCGTTAAGCGTTGGGTGGTCGAATTATAGACCTAAGTAATAGTTAAGTTGTTGAATACTGCGTTCACCCCCTAGGCCCATTCACGATAACAAAAAATAGTCGAAAAACAACGACTTCTGTGCCTCACATTCTTATTTCAAAAGTTACGAATAAAATTTGGACAAATTTAATGTTTCGGTCAAGTTCAAATCATAATTCAAGCTCGTTTGTTGCATGATATGAAATATAAATATGAAAATGTATAGCCTAGGCCAAGCCTAAGGAACATATTTGAGAAGACATCTGGCTATTTCTTTATTTGAAAAAATATGTATCTTAGGTGTTGTGTGTCAAAAAATTCACAGTAAGATGAATACCCCCGCTAAGCTGAATACCCCTCCACTTATTCTACTTAAAGTTATACGTTAAGTAACGACGGCTCAGCAAAGACATTTACGCCTCTGAAACTAGTCCTCCGCTTATATAGCTGAGACATAGTATTAGGGACCGCAAACCGACCGTGAAACAACTAGGTTTTGCTAATAAAAGCACTGTGCATGTGGGTGTGCAAATTTCGGTTTTCTGCCGAGACCGTAGTATATCGGGTAGGCCTATATCACAAAGGGATTTAGTACCACATCATCACTACGTATACCACCTTCTGCAAACAAAATGGTCTAGGCCTACATTTTAACCAAAAAAATATTTTAATTGATAAAATTATCACTGATTTGTGCCATTTTTAATGGCCAATCAATCATATTATATACAAGTACACGATGGCCGTCATCGTGGATCCATATATATTTCATAAAAATGCTTCAGTCCGTCCGCCCCTGCACCCCACAGCCTCCTTGAAGATTCGCCGGCGCCGCCCCACCCGGACGTATTGGCGCTATTGGCCTATAGGCCTATGTGACATTTGATTCAATATCGCGAAGTAATGGGACCCTGTGTAGACATAACCTATGCCACGGCTTCTGAGTTCTAGGCATATCCAGTATTAGGGGGGTCATTTTAAAGTTCATCAGAATATTTTGTACTATGACTATGACCCTACTTACGAACTCGAAGTCAAAAACGGAAACAATTATATGGTCCTTGGACATGTTGGAAGGCTCAAAACGTGCCGTGTCCCGCGATCGAAGGGTGTCTGGAATATCATTAAATGGTGAAATAATGTAAGAGCTCACTCTAAAATTACCCCCCCCCCCAACACACCCAGGGCCACCACCAATGTTAAAATATGGTTACGCCGATGTAACAACACATACTTATATAATTATGCTACAACCATCTTATATTTAAATTTTAACCAAAAACATATATGGAAATATATATAATAATTACTATGCGCGTCTGGTTCTCACAAATGGTAGCCTATTATGACATTATTTCAATAATGTTTGTTTCCAAATGTTAATGGCCAATTCGTATGCTCTGTGTTTCTATTTCTAACTCCAACAGCACGCATCACACCGATGTGTTTCTCTCTTAAACATTTATAATTCCAGAGAACAGCTAATTTTTGGACACTCTTTCCATCAGGTCCAGTCGTCTGGTCGTTTTGCAACTTGAAGGTACATGCGAGAAGATAGAGCCTCCAACACAGTATATGGATCACAACAGACATGACAGAGGCAGTCATTCATATTACAGAGTGAACCAATATACCACTGATACACAACCCGAGTTGGTGGCTATAAGAAGCTATGAAGCTCAGCGACTGGAAAGTTCGGGGTTATAATCCCGGGTCGGTACTCGGTGTGTTTTTATCGTTACGTATTTCTTAAATAATTAAATCCTTATTAAATATAACATGTCAACAGTGTTTCTGATAAAGGTGTGCGATCACGGGGTTTCCGCCTTAAGGCTTAAAATTATACCTATTTCTTATTACTTATGATGTATTCATATTTCCATGTGCATATGAGAACTCGCTACATCATTAACATGGATTGTCAAATAACCCATAACTATAGTGGATAATCAGTGTTGCATGGCAGGCATGGATAGCATAAATTATTGTTTGGTGATTTATTGAATTATTATTTAAGAATCACCACACAATTTCAACTTTTACATACATTGTATGGAAATCAATGACAGTTTTTACGATAGGCTATTTCGATTTCTCGTTTCAGTTCATTGATGGAATTAATGATTCCATCCTGGATGATGAAAGGAAACAGCCATCTGCGGAAGACGTACAGACGGCGATCCGCCAATTTCCCGGACCGGTGCTGACAGTGAGGATTTTCCGGCAGACAGACCCCAGGTCCCTCCGGAGCGTCACCTCGGCGGAAGTTCTTTTCCACATGGAGAACATGCCAGAATGGGGCACAGTAGTCTCGGTCCGAGTCCCGAGGAACAAGCCCATGAAGGTATTCGTCAAGACATCGCCGGACATGATCGACTGGGAAGCCGCAGATCTGTCCATATCACAGAATGACTACGCGGCCAAATACGCCCATCCGGTCAACAAGTCGATGTCTGACAGCGTACGAGACACCCTCGTGGAAATGGGACTACTGTAAGTACGCTGGCATGTCCTCCATGTCGGTATCCCGAGAAAAACAGTCGATGTAGTTGATTGGTCTTCTTCCCCTGGACGAACACGGCAGTCTCATACAGATTACATCAGAGATGATTTGATCTTTGGCTCGGTAATAGTGGCCAGCAAAACTAGCTCTTCTTTTGGGAGACCATAGATGAGACTGATGGAATACCGCCACAAATCCCAGCCCCGGCCCTGCGTCCACGCCACGAAATATCATACACTCTCACCAACAGCCGCGCATACAGTTAATGGTTCCTGGAGGAGCCCTGGCATGGTCAGCAATCCAGCGATTATAGCAATAATCCCCGTCCATGTGGTTTCGTATAACAACTATCCAACCCCGTAGTAACACATGATATCTTCTCGCATCATGTCCCTCGAATGCGATTGGAGCATGATCAGTGATCCCAGAGCGAGGCTAGGCTAGAATAAGGATTTCAATATTGAATTTTATTTCAGAGATTATCCACTAGTTTCAACATGTTGGGTTCATGTAACTGGTGATGGTAGTGACGCTACTAAATTTGGAGTAGCCCTGACCACCATTAATATATGGGCTCCACTGTTGTTCACTCACTCACTCACGCGGACGCATCCGAGACATAGTCCACAACGTAACGTCAGGTTTCCCTGTCCATCGTCAAGTTCGGGAGGTCCTCGAAAACTTGGTCCGTATCCCTTGCAATATAGTCGATGTAGTTGATTGGTCTTCTTCCCTGGACGAACACGGCAGTCTCATACAGATTAGGCTACATCAGAGATGATTTGATCTTTGGCTCGGTAACAGTGGCCAACAAAACTAGCTCTTCTTTTGGGAGACCATAGATGAGATTGATGGAATACCGCCACAAATCCCAGCCTCGTCCCTGCGCCCGCGCCACGAAATATCCTGCACTCTCACCAACAACCGCGCATACGTGCCACCCATTCGGCCCCGCAGGTCCCCCTCACAGTCCAAGCATCACTGTCTTTAGGACCAGACCGTCATAAGTGTTGACCGGAATCAACGTTCACTCGGAGGGCATATACTTTAAGGCAGGGGCTTGAACCCTGGTGCTGTTGCGTTGTGTCTTCATCTTGTCGTTGGCTATAATGGTACACCATTACATCATTTGTCGGGGAAATCCTTGTATTTATATGCGCTATAACATTTTTTTAAGATAGTACATATTTAAAATTCCCCGACGGATTCAGCATTTCTTCCCCCCACACTGGCGCCTTAGTGTTCATCTTTCATACTATACTCCATCGATAAATCTCTCACCATTATATGATTGTTTATCCCGGCAGCGTTAGGGCCTTGGCAATACACTTATGCATTTGAACATTTAGTTGAAGCCGAGATCTGATGAGCTAGTTAGGGAATCTCTCTATATATGAGGAGATCCACGATGAGTCAGTTAGAGTGTGACGTGTATATCTGCATTATTATTATGTAAGAAATGTTGATGTTGTACGAGTACGGTGTTCGTTTGATAGCAGATGAGATTAAGTGTGGTGTTCATCAACGGCGGCGCTAGGGTTTCCCCGACGTTCCCAGACGGGGGGCGAGGTTATTAAAAAAGTATATCATAGATGGTGTACATTAAATTGGAAAAAATTATTGATGGTCAATATCACAAATATAAGCACTATTTTACACCCAGTCGGGGAAACTATCCTTCTGTCGGGGAATGAATCCCACTGTCGGGGAGGTCTAGCCCCCGTCCGGGATATTATTCCATTTGTCGGACAAATCATTGTATTTATATCCGATATATCATTTTTTTTAACATAGAATATATATTTTTTAAATTCCCCGACGGATTCAGCATTTCTTCCCCCCCCCCACACTGGCGCCTTGGTGTTCATCTTTCATACTATACTCCATCGATAAATCTCTCACCATTATATGATTGTTTATCCCGACAGCGTTCGGGCCTTGGCAATACACTTATGAATTTGAACGTCTAAGTCAAGACAACATTGTATTTAGTGGCTACACCGTCACTACCGTCTCCATCGTGGGAGTGACGTCATTAATTTGTTTGGTTCGTGCATTAAATATTATATATCATTATGTAGTTGCCTAATAACTTGAACTAGATAACAATGAATATACTGGTTCCATAATAGGCCTACCTTTCACTATACAGTAACCAGTTTCAACATGTGAAAGAAAGTCTTGCTCCATACATAATTCTTGAAAATCCCAAACTTGTTATCTAGCATGTAATTGTAATTTAAGACATCATTTTATGTCATTTTTTTGTTGACATTTAACAATTTATTGTAAATTTCAAATTCAAATCATCTGTTTCATTGATTAATGTATTAATTAGCAATCATAGGCATGTAGTTTCTAAGTTATAAGTATTTCATTCCGATACAATAAAATATAACTTATGCTGTTGCATATTAATGTCCATCGCTTGCTCAAGTTTTTTATTAATCCAATTCGATGACGTCACGCTCCCACGGTGGTGACGGTGGTGACGGTGTAGCCACTAAATATAAGGTTGTCTTGACTTAGACGTTTTCAGTATTTTTATTCATCCAATTCAATGACGTCACGCTCCCACGGTGGTGACGGTGGTGACGGTGTAGCCACTAAATATAAGGTTTGTCTTGACGGTGATGCCACTTGACAAAAAAGGTCGTTTTCGCGATGCCGGGCATTCTATAGTTAATCCAGTATTTTTAATAAAAGTGCTAGCCTAGATAACCAACCATAAATATCACAAACTGTCATTTTGTGGGAGGCATAACATTTTTGTAGCTTAAATTAGTACTGTCATTGTGAAATCTTGATTCCTAATGATTTCGGGCTGATTTTTTCCCCAAAATGTTTAGAAAACCCGTATTAAAAGCCAACTGTTAGGGCCACGGTGTTAGTTAGGGCTGTTTTCATTCGTCAAAATCTTTGTCAATGGTAAAATTACCGATAAAATTTGAAAAAATGTTAAATTTTCTCCTGATTTTTTTCAGAAATATATTGTAATGTAACTATTGTAGCTTGTTTCATGCTATTTGGAATTATTGTGCACGAATCCCAGTATAAAACGTGGATGAAGTCCTAAATTACAGTCGATCACAGCATCTCATTGACATTTTATTTTCAAAATAAAGGGCGCCCTCACTCGGATTTGCTGGTCCCTACCTAACGTTGAATACAACTTTAGACAGATATTAATGTTAGTCATTCTTATTTCTTTCTTTATGATTTATCTATGCACAGGCACAACACTTATCACAGCAACAACTCGATGGTAAGTTTTTGGCCATTAGTTATAACGTTATAATAAAATAAAAAAATAAAATAAATATGCCTTCCAGGCCGTAAGTTATGCATATCTGATAATATTAATAATAAATATGCTGCAAACTGCAGTGTACTGTAACCAGTGTTTTTTTAAGGTGTATCGCATCGCGAAATGCTATGCAAAAATGTTGGATTGCTATGCAAAAATATATTGC
>JAODAI010245505.1:0-10264 GCA_027575025.1 Scotoplanes globosa | reverse complement strand
TTTAGGAGGGCTGGGGGAGATGGCGATTGGAGGGTTATGGCCATGGATAGAGGGAGGTGGAGAGCGTTGACCAATGATGCGGCAGTTAGTTAGTGTATTCTTCCTCACCCCTTGTTAGGGATTCAGGAGGTAGAGAGAGAGAGAGAATAATAATAACATAGTGCCTACCCTTCTGTCCGTGATGTCGATAATCCTACAGCAGAGCACAAGCAGAGGTACATCAAAGAAATTCTCAAAGTATCTGTAATGTTCTTCAAAGGAGATAAAAAGATGTGTGCAAGGAATGTTCAGTACCATCGTTAATATGAAGCCCGGCTCAATAGTTAAACATTCGGTATAGCAAATAGGAAATCCCCTTTCCCTGTAATCTTCAATTGTTGTCAGATTGTTGATACAAATACGACTTACAGTATCATGAAATCAACAGGTTCTAGATCAATTTAAACATGTTTCAGATTGTAGTGTAGCCGGATGGATGCCAGTGATGGATGCTTGGGGTCATAGGTCAATCTTGGACATAACTTGTTGGGACACTTTGCTTATCGGAAATATAATTTGGCTAGAAAGCCTCCTCTTTCATGTAAGATAGTAGATTCCATCTCTCTAACCCGATAAATATCGTGAACCAATCATGGATCATGCGAGTGGTGTAATTTTTTTTATATTATTTAATATGGAATATTCCACCCCGTCCAATGTAACTTGTGGACCGGTCATGAATGGTATACATATAATGATTATTGAAATATATTTCAGTTTCGTTTTATATGGAACATTCCACCCCCTCTCCGCTGTCCAATGTTGTGAACCGATCAGGAGTGGTGTAAATGATGAGAATTGAAATCCAACATTGAACGGGGGAGACAAGTGTCCCATGTAGTTTTGTCCGAGATTGTAGATCCAATTAAGTTGTGGTATAAAGTATAACAAAACAGTGCCGCAAAACAGTGTCGCAAGGCTAGTTGTTGATAATTACGACTATGACACGTCATCGCATACTATTTTATGTTCCTTGCATTGGCTCCCTGTTGAATACAGAATTAAATTTAAATTACTAATTTTTGTCTACAAGTGCATCAACGAATCTGCCCCTTCTTACTTAACTGCTGAATATATGCAGAAACCCAATAACTGCTGAATATAAACAGAAAACTGTGAAACCCAATAACTGCTGAATATATACAGAAAAGTGTGAAATCCAGTAACTGCTGAATATATACAGAAAACTGTGAAACCCAGTAACTGCTGAATATATGCAGAAACTCAATAACTGCTGAATATATGCAGAAAAGTGTGAAACCCAGTAACTGCTGAATATATACAGAAAAGTGTGAAACCCAATAACTGCTGAATATATGCAGAAACCCAGTAACTGCTGAATATATGCAGAAACCCAGTAACTGCTGAATATATGCAGAAAACTGTGAAATCCAGTAACTGCTGAATATATGCAGAAACTCAATAACTGCTGAATATATACAGAAAACTGTGAAACCCAGTAACTGCTGAATATATGCAGAAAACTGTGAAACCCATTAACTGCTGGATATATGCAGAAAACTTTCCAAACTCGTGTGACATTTGTTATTTAAGGAAAAAAGTTTGTAATGGAAAGTAGACCAATACAATTCCATGTACTGCAAATATGGCTCTGATCATTTAAACACATTTTCAATGATGCATAGTGAAGAAAGCAGTATACAACCACAGGTTGCAAACATATCCTATGGATACTCAATGTGTACATGTGTATCCATGGATACACACAATGTATACATATGTATCAGCCATCTCCATGGATACACAATGTATACATGTGTATCAGCCATCTCTATGTATCCATGTATATCCACAATGTATACATGTGTATAAATGTATACACACAATGTATACATGTGTATCAGCCATCTCTATGTATCCATGTATATCCACAATGTATACATGTGTATCCATGTATATCCACAATGTATACATGTGTATCCATGTATATCCACAATGTATACATGTGTATCCAGGTATATCCACAATGTATACATGTGTATCCATGTATATCCACAATGTATACATGTATCCATGTATATTCACAATGTATACACATATATCCATGTATATTCACAATGTATACATATATCCATGTATATTCACAATGTATACATGTGTATCCATGTATATACACAATGTATACATGTGTATCCATGTATATTCACAATGTATACACATGTATCCATGTATATTCACAATGTATACACATGTATCCATGTATATTCACAATGTATACACGTGTATCCATGTATATTCACAATGTATACATGTGTATCCATGGATACACAATGTATACATGTGTATCCATGTATATACACAATGTATACATGTGTATCAGCCATCTATATGTAATTATTTTGCTACCAACCTGACTGGTCAACAGTTTTCTTGAGTCTATCAAAGTATTGCCATCCATCGGGGTAGATCTCTGTCACTTCCTCACCCGTCAGGAGAGCACTGCCATGGTATGCCACGAGAATCTCACCGTCTTCAGAAAATTTTAGAATGTTGCCCTTTTTCCAATCGAATACAAGACCCTTAAAGCTGCAAAAATTAAAACAGAGAATTCAATACCCTAATTTGTGATGGAATAATCATGTAATTATTCACTGTGATTGATTTTATTAAAGGAGGGGTCTCTTTGACTGACTGAGTTAAACAACTCAAAAGTAACAAAGAATACCACTGCCTGAGAGGTACCGTGTCATGACTCAGTAGATAGATCCATCTACTTTCACCATGTATGTAGACCCCGTGAACCAGATATGCAGGTCTTTCGGCCTTCCATACAACGCGTGTATACACGACAAGCCGGTTGGCGCGTACCAACGACCCTACGGACATACGACCCTACGGACCAACGACCCTACGGACATAGGACGTCATTGTCAATATTCCCGGGGCACACCCACATAATTTAGGAATCAAAAGGGGTAAATCTTATTAAAATCTGGACTGCTGCTCTCTCTCCAGCCATGGTGCTGCCTACGACTGCTTGAAAGTTGCTCCAACGAAGGAAGATATTATTAAGATTCAAGGTACAGCTCCCAGATAAACCACCTCATGTTTCTAGACCCGGCGTCATGTTTCACTTCTCCTGGTTCGCCATACAACCTAGTTCTTGTAACAGATTCACTGTCGCGCACACTGCTCTCACCGACATCCTTCATCGGAACAACAAATTAAGATCAACCAGTCGTCGGTGTAAGCAACTATTCGCTAGGTTAACATTAAGCTATTAGACTTTAAATCCAATAGGAATATATTTTTATAGTCACCTCATATAAAGCATGTTAACCCGAAATGCAGGTGGTTACGCTTTCCGTACAACGTGTGTATTTTTCAGTATACTCGATGAGCCGGTTTGCGCGTACGTGGTATCATGATGATACGGCTGTTGGTTAGTATTTTCTTTCTCACCCCTATTTAGGGATTCATGAGATATAGAGAGAGGGGTAGTCAATTATTACCTCTACTTCAAACGAAGCCTATCATTATCACCTCTACTGTACTTCAAACGAAGCCTATCCCTAACTACCTATGTCCACGTGCGATATCGACATTTCGGGAATCGCCCTCCATCCATACGTTTCACATGCCCAGCACACATCATACGTCCCCGTACGCGCAATTTTTTCCCAGGAGGGTTTTGGCAGATCTTCATACATTGGCCAATCATATTGTTGGAAACCGGTGACGCCCACTATTTGATTAAAAACTACTGTCTGTTACGTTTTTCTATATTTCGACTTCAGATTATGAAAGACCGACATCGGTTATAAAGGAGAGCAATTCTAGGATATATTCCTGACCCTAACCCTGTTTTCTAATCCATTTCCATTTATTAAATAATCCAAATCTGCCGAAACCTTGCTGGGAAAAAAAATTGCGTCCGGGACTACCCAAAATAGTGCCGGACCACCCAGAGTCGAGGTGGTGGTAGTTTGATAGACTACCCATTTAAAAAATATTGCCAATAAATAAATACTGCTAACATCTACAGTTGTTAGACATGCATACTGACATACAGCCTAAGCTAGTTGATGGTCTATACCTGTATCACATTGAAAATGCTATATCAACAAAAATACAGGACTACTCAGAAAGTTGCAGGACTACTAAAGTCATGATCACTGGTAGTCCTCTGACTACCTGTGAAAATTCCTTACAATCTAACAATGGGCCTAACTGGTCCTCCACAATCCCTCAACTCTCGCCAGTGGCTCCGCTCCCAGTTAGCTGTGCGCATGGCAGTGGCCACACCCCGGTAACTACATCGGTTCATAGGCTAAACCTGGTCAAGGGCGTCCATCGGATGAGGACGCTTTTTGAACTTATGATCGTATGGTTAAGAGTTTGAATCCGAAGTGATGATGATTTTATTCCAGTGGCTCTACCTGGTATATCAAAGGCTTTGGATATATAATATAAGCGCTGCGTTGACAAGGGACAATAAACCTATCCATTCCACTCGTCATTCTAGTCTGGCCATCTCTTCGCAAAGAGTAGGAAGTTATGCCGGATGGTTATTCCTTTGATTTGTTTTTATTGTTAAAACCCTGAATGGGACTTAAATATAATTAACCTATCTGGCACTAATATAACCTTGATGTTGAAATTATCTCTCTCATCAAGTGACACTTATGCAGACTCTACTGCCAATACAGTACCTGTGGAAATTCCTTAAAATCTAACGCCGACTTGTATTTGTTTCTTCCACCAACTGATAATTATGTAGACTCTACTGTCAATATGGTAAAAGGGGCAGGTTAAAAGCCATCAATCCAATGGGTCTTCTGCATGCGTTGTCAAGACTGTGCAGAACGTAAACAAACATCGCAGATACTCTGTACAGCCAATCAGCAATGGTTATTTGCAGAATCAAGGGAGCACTCAACTATTAAATGCAGAGAAATGATGTTACATCCATAAGGTTTATTAACCTGTGTTGATTTTATATGTATACGTCCAGCCCAACATAGTGACCTGTCTAGCGTGGCCGCAGACCAAGCTGTTCTTACTAACCCTATATAGCTAAAGTAATTTATCTATGTCCATTTTAAAGCCGATCACTCCAATTAATCTGCGTCCATTTTGTGTGTATTCTCACAGGTGGCCGAAGCTAACTGGATGTCCAGCCCAACATAGTGACCTCTGTAGCGTGGCCCCAGATCAAGCTGTTCTTACTAACCCTGAAGGTGTTTAAACGTCTGCCACTCCCCTTACGGGGCTTAGACGGTGCCTTACTAATGCAAGGACTTTTATAAGTGCGCTGTAGCATTTTATGACCGGATGCCCTTCCTGACGTCAACCAATGGAGCTTACGGGGCTCGAACTCTCAACCATAGGATCGTGAATCCAGAGCAATCCCACTAGACCACGGCTGCTACTGCATATAGCTAAATTACCCTATATAACTAAATTAATTTATCTATGACCATTTTATAGTCCATCACTCCAATTAATCTGTGTTCATTTTGTGCGTATCCCCACAGGTGGCCGAAGCCAGCTGGACGTCCAGCCCAACATAGTGACCTCTCTAGCCTGGCCGCAGACCAAGCTGTTCTTTGAGGGCATCAGTACAGACTTGCTGCTGATTGGTCGACTAGACGGCTCCATCGGTATGTTGGAGATGTTGGACCACACTACATTCCATCGGGTCGAGCTGGAACAGTGCTGTAGACAGGGAGGTTAGTAATGGTAGATTCGTAGTCAATCAAATGGCATTTTTATCTAATTTAATATTGTTTGTTAAGGTTAGTCCTTGCATAGTGTCAATACTAAACTAACCTTTCCATTTTATTAGCGTACATAATATTAGGACTTATTAAGTCTAGCCCTATGCTTTCCCACCATGACAAAGGGAAGTAATTAATAGTTTTTTAAATACTTTTTATTGGTGCATGTATTTCAATATATCATGTTATACATGTAGAGCAAAAATAAAAATTTAGACCATCTAATTATGTAGTAATTAGCATAGCAAATAGGAAGTATGTCCACTTTTCTTAAACAAAACTGTCACAGAAGGAAGTAATTACAGTAACACAACATATGTCAATGCAATCTACCATGATCGCAGACACACACAGCTGTGTGCATAAAACGTTATTTCCTCTATAACTCAAAACACAACAAAAGTTAGTTACTTTTTTGTCATGGTCGGCAGCATAGAGGATTGTCAAACTGGGCCAAGTAGATCGATGTTGAAAAAGTCAAATTGAACTAAAATCATCTTTTTAATTGTTTTGCACCTTAAGGGAATACCATACAATTGACGGAAGTCCCGGCGGTAGTTCAGCAAGTTCCCCTAACAGCAACTGCCATGACACATGACTCCTTTGCACCTTAAGGGAATACCATGCAATTGACGGGAAGTCCCGACGGTAGATCAAGACGGAACTGACCCATTGGTTGTGGCTCACGTACGACTCACTGTGCCTAATCAACACTTATAACTGTTGTGGGGTGTTTGGGGTGTGCTTGAGAGATAGTTAATCTTTATAATTGTTCAAAGTGATCAACACTTAACTGTTGTGGGTATTTTGGGTGTACTTGAGAGGTAGTGGCTTACTGTTGTAGTCAACCACCCTTGTTGGATGGATTCCTACAACTGGTCCTCCACAATCACTCAACTCTCATCAGTGGCTCCCAGTAGCTCGTTGTGTATGGCAGTGTGCAAGGCAACAGCCATACACAAACGCCTCTTTGAATAGAACATTCAATCTTTGTAACTCGTGATGAAATAGTTTTAACCATTGAATTCAAAACCATTCATTATTAGTATACTTGAGCACCCTGTGATATTCATAATGCATATGGGAATGTCTTGATGGTATCCAAAGAATCCACATTGAACCAAATATGTTAGAGACCGGGCGGAAAGCTGCGTCATACGAAATACTTAAAATATATATACACGGGCAATTTTTTGCTGGACCTCCCAATAGGCTTACGAGATTGGAGCATGGTCCACTTGTGACGATTCAATGATCCACGATAAAAATCAGAGGATGACACTCAGACAGCAGACATACAAATGAATTGTTAAAGGAGAACTCAAACCATTCATTATATCTACTGTATACTGTAATTCAGTGAAGTGTCGTCATGTGAAGAAGCTCTATATCCAGTGTCAATAATTGATATGAAATAATCATTAGGAGCGACCCGTATATAGTTTAATTGTTAGATATTAACAAAAAGTTATCTGCCTGGAAAGCTTATTTTAACAACCATCAGCGATCACCAAGGTAGGCAAAGTCTAGGGACTTCTAAGTTACAACTTCACGTCGGGCTGTCATCCAATTAACGAATTTGAAGCCAATCTTTTTAATTTGAGAAAGACTCGGATAAAGCAACACTGTTTGGCCCGACCCTGGATTCGAACCCTGGACCTCCCAATTCTAGAGCCACCAACCTTGCCCGCTCATCCACATCACTGATTGCCAATTGTGTATTGAGTGTGAAGAAAAGTACTTCCATAATTTCTTTGAATGACATTTTATTTTTGGTGCGACATTTAGTCACAATATAGTCTGGCTCTAACACTGCTTCTATGTGTATGTCTGCCATTTTATTTCTCCAACGTCAGTTTTATCGACCTGTACCGACACTTTTCTTTTTGACCCTCTCCATCCAGTTGCTGTGACCTGTCTGTCGTGGTTTGATGAAGACAGACGGTTTGCTGCCGGTTACTCCGACGGTGCTGTCGCCCTCTGTAGTAAGGACATGTTTGACTGTGAGCCGCTCTACATCCTCATCACGCACAAGGTTTGTCCTGCAACATTTTGACAACATTTATTATTGCAATTAATACCTCCATATGAGACCCGGCCATCCCATGAAAACAAGAGATATTGTCAAAAACAGGCCTCCACGTATGAAAAATGCCAGAAGAGCGTACCAATGCTCTCCTGGAGAGTTTCAGCGTGCCAGTATAGGAAGCCTATTGATTTTGACATTGATACCTACCTAGCATGTTAATGAGTGGGTGGGCCTTTGTTTGTCAAATGTTGATAGACTAGAGCCTAGGCTATTTTACAATGTACATGCAAAGCCCGAAATTAAGACAAGAAATCATCATGCACTTTACATGTTTCTTGTTTATAATCTGTTCATGCTCAAATGTTTCAGAAAACCAAACTAAACACAATACCAATTATTTTGTCTCACTATCAAGATATCCACCTTTTGACCTCCTTTTCTTAACTTTTCATGCGATATAATTGCGGATTACGTACACTAAAATAACGTAACATGATTTTAATGGGATGGGTCGCAAATGTAAAGACGCAACTGTGAAGTTGTAATGAAGTTGTAATAGTTCATTCAGTTTCAATGGATTAGAAAGCTATTCTTTTGGTGGTGTAAAATGTCACATCAAGTGCAATGAGAAATTGTTTTATGAAGCCATTGGAGGTATGACAGCCACAAAATCATATTAATAACTAGTCGTTGCTGCTATGCATTGCAATTCTGGGGTATACTATGACTGTTACACCAAATGTGTTAGTTTATTCAGTATTTGTTGCAGATAACACTTAGCCAAACCACATATTCCTCATCAAGCAACACCAATCCTGTTATCCTCAAACCAAAAAGTTTTTAACTATCAAATTAAAATCTAACAATATATCAGTTTTCCCCAAATCTGTGTTTTAAGCTGTTTTAGTTGTAATAGACCACACATCGGTACCCTGAGGGAACATCGCTCTCTCCCCATTCATAAATTATTGGATCAATATTCGTTCTGTATTTGAAACCCAAATTTTGTCAGTTATCATTAAAAGACATTTCATAATGGGGGAGGGAACATGGCCCTATTGCTGAAAACTGTTCCACAATTGTATGTACATGTTTTATCCTGAAAAGAGTAAAAATGTATGTTAATCTTGAAATATTAGACTCAAAGTAGCAACTACCTGGAGTGGGATCCGTTTGACAAGCTGCTCATCTTTGCTGCCTTGGCGAACCCTTACACGATATTGATATCACTGAATGATATCTGAACCATTTAATGGGGTCAAAGATTAATTAGGCTTAGTAATAGTATACAAATGTTACTCATTGTGTACACCAGTCTATGCAGTAACTGACATTTGTACATTTCCTCACAGAGTCCTTTCAGCTGCTTGGATTGGGATCCATTCAAAAAGCTGCTCATTACCGGTGCCCTGACTGCATCCAGTGGCTCTAACTGGTATATCAGAGGCTCTCGGTGGCTCATATAACATCATTGTTGAAAAGGGCCAATCAATCATGCTGAAAGGGTTAAACCAAAGTTTAATCTTCAAATATTTCCGTCCCAGGGTCCAGTCAACTGTTTGGAGTGGGATTTGTCCAGACAGGAAGCTGCTCATCCCTGGTGCCCTGACAATATATCAGTGGTTCTAACTGGCAGGCCTCCGCGTTTTCGGAGCACAACCGCACCCCTTAAACGCTCCTAACAGGCACCGAGGTGCGCCCTCAATTGCGCTCCTTAAAAAAGAAATATGAAAATTCAAGGTTTTTACTTTTTCCCTGGTTTTCGGACAGGAGGGGTCTGTCTAATCTACCAAGTCCTAACATATTTTTACTTTAGAACACTTCCTTCCACATTATTATGTTGATTATTAACCAAATAAACAGCGACTATTATATCCCGGAGAGAGCTATTGGTCTCCTGAAACTCTCCAGGAGAGCATTCATATGCTCTCCTGGCATTTTTCATACGTGGAGGCCTGTATTGGTGTATCAAAGGCTCACATAACCTTGTTGTTGAAAAGGGCCAGGAAACCTAATCAATCAATCAAACAATCCTGCTGAAAGGGTTAATTAATCTAAATGTTAATCTTAAAATATTTATAATTCCCCCCCCCCCCACAGAGTCCCGTCAACTGCCTGGAGTGGGACCCGTCCGGCAGGCTGCTCATCTCCGGTGCCCTGGGAGAGCCCCTGTCCGTGTGGCTCTGCACCAACAAACGCTGGGTCTGTATGTACAAGATGAGACACCAGTCACCGGTCACTGCAATCAACTGGTGTCCACTCTCTGGACACTGGGCTGACCGATGGATGCTGGTCGCAACGTAAGTTCTTTAGATAGGATTCTTGATGGGTGACTTTGTAGTCATAATTACTGACGTCTTCTACTAATGATGCACAACCATTATGAATTGTTGTGTCTCATAAGCACAGTAATTTGAAGCATGTTTTCCTAAACGTTCGCGTACAATTATTTTAC
>JAODAI010245504.1:0-16007 GCA_027575025.1 Scotoplanes globosa | reverse complement strand
TTGCTCTGGATTCACGATCCTATGGTTGAGAGTTCGAGCCCCGTAAGGGTCATTGGTTGACGTCAGGAAGGGCATCCAGTGACAAAATTCTACGTCGCATTTATAAAAGTCCTTGCATTAGTAAGGCACCGTCTAAGCCTCCGTAAGGGGAGTGACAGACGTTGAACAACTTCATCATCCGCCCGTCCAGTTTCAGTAATAATGGAGGCACGGTGTGCCATTGCTTATATTAAACTGACCCATGGTGTGCCATTGCTTATATTAAACTGACCCATGGTGTGCCATTGCTTATATTAAACTGCACTGTATTACTCTAGATATTAGTATAATTGAAGACTAATTATAAATTGATCCTTCCACAATTGTCATGGAACTTGAAAGAAGGACTGAACCCAAATATGTTGTTGTTGTTGTTGGTTGTGTTTAGCGGCTCATTTCTAACATTTCGGTTTAATAGCGCCGTCCTCGGAATTTTTCAGTCGAGGATCACTTTAGCTTCAGTTTAATGTATCTCTGAGCAACATACTTTAGACTCCGTTGAATGTGTGTCTGAGTAACATACCTTAGACGCCGTCGAATGTATATCTGAGCAGCACACTTTAGCTTCAGTTTATTGTGTATCTGAGCAACATACTTTAGACTTCGTTGAATGTGTACCTGAGTAGCACACTTTAGCTTCAGTTTAATGTGTCTCTGAGCAACATACCTTAGACTCCGTTGAATGTGTATCTGAGTAGCACACTTTAGCTTCAGTTTAATGTGTCTCTGAGCAACATACTTTAGACTCCGTTGAATGTGTCTCTGAGTAGCATATACCTTAGACTCCGTTGAATGTATATCTGAGCAGCACACTTTAGCTTCAGTTTAATGTGTCTCTGAGAAACATACTTTAGACTCCGTTGAATGTGTCTCTGAGCAACATACTTTAAACTCCGTTGAATGTGTGTCTGAGTAACAAACCTTATACTCCGTTGAATGTATATCTGAGCAGTACACCTTAGCTTCAGTTTAATGTGTCTCTGAGCAACATACTTTCCACTCCGTTGAATGTGTGTCTGAGTAACAAACCTTAGACTCCGCTGAATGTGTGTCTGAGTAACAAACTTGAATGTATATCTGAGAAACACACCTTAGCCTCAGTTCAATGTGTCTCTGAGCAATTTACTCTAGACTACGTTGAATGTATTTCTGAGCTACTCTTTACACTTCGTCGAATGCGTCTCTGAGAAACATACTTTAGACTCCGTTGAATGTGCCTCTGAGCAAACCGCATATTTTAGACTCCATTGAATGTGTCCCTGAGCATCATACTTTAGACCCCCGACGTTGAATGTGTCTTTATTGACTTTGATAATAAATTACTGATATCAATATTACTCTTGATATCGATAATTAAATTAATGACATCAGTAATGACATTACTAATATAAATAATTATTTATCAATATCAGCGCCAGTAATTTAATTACTTGTATAACGGAAATTAATTATTGAGATCAGTAATTATTTGTTAATATCACTAATTGATTTATCCATATTACTAAATGAATTAGTAATTTCACACATTTATCACACATTCATGTAGTAATCGGCTATCAATAAGTATAGTTAAACTGAGTGCACCACTAGTCCAAATACTAGTACTGCCATATTGATACTTAAGTATAGTGACCATATATCTAATTGCGGTATCAACGAGTAAGTATTTATACTACTAAGTATTTAACTTGTTGATATCATCAATTATTTTCTGATGTATACCGTGATATCAGTAAATGAATCATTATTAATGTAAGCAATTATTTTAATCGCATATTATTCCCAAATAAAAAGTAAAACGGCTCGCCATGATACTAGGCCTACATACGAACCTATCCCACAATGGAGATTGATGTCTTGTTGCCTGCTCTGAACAACATCCTTAAAAGGGGTCGAGTCGAACTTGTATATAGTCTACTTTTGTCTTCTTGTTTATATTGCCTATTGCTGTATTGCTTGACTATTTGTTGTGAAAAGATGGCCTATACCCAATATATTAACTTTTAAATACACACATCACATCGGTAGTAAATCACTATATTATAGGTGTCATCACTGCAACAATATAATGGAACTTGGCTTTTCGTACCCTCGGCGTTCCATACATAAATAGTTACAAGATTGAACAGTATGTCAGAGGTCACGGCAATATTTATCCCATTGCGTAGGCCTTCTGTGTATCTCATTCGTCGTGGGAACCGTCTGATAGTTTATTTCCATCAAAACTGTTTAAATTAGTAGCGGGAATAAAGGGTAATGTATTGTGTATAACATTCCAACTTTTCTAGGGTAAAGCTCCAAAAAGTATTATACCTTCGGCACGGGGTCAAGAACTCGGATAATAACTTTTCTGTAAGTAATCGCCTAGGTAATTTACGGAAAGTGTGACCGAATTGGTATATTTAGTATATATTGGAATGCCCCACAGAAACACAAAAATATACATTCTTCTAAAAATAATAAGTATTGTAAACTTCTCGTATAATAATAAATACAAATGCACAAACTCCATCAGGCTGACTATCTTATATCATCGACATGTGACGTAAACATGGGTATGTTTGAGCAAGTCTAAATCGATGAACGTTTCAACACGTCCTAATGGCATACAGTATATAATGCTTGATACCGAGCATATATATATACATCTAAACACATACAGTGTACAATATATACATTTTCACATCAAGGAATTTCCTTGTCTCTTGCTTTAAGAAAATGTGATAAATCAGATATACGAAAACACGTATTTCTCCCCGGTATTTCTCCTTGTGAAGTTGACACCGACAAGACGAAGGCCGATTAAAATATAACCCGTATCCAACGTGACCAAGAAACTACTGTAGTTAGTACGATGGAAGCTCCACACTTTAAGAAACTTTTAGGACTATACATTGAAATCATTAAGAAACTCCAGAAGTTTTAGAATAGACGAAAATGGTAATAAAAGTCTTATTTTGTTGTGTAATATGTAATAATACACTCTGTATTTATATACATGTAGTTATAAGATCACCAACAACCTACTTCCATCAATAACTTCAATACCTAAATGCAGTGCACAAGATTGACAATTAGGTGATATTGTTCGATGGTAAACATTAAGCAACTGCTTAGAAACTGTTAGTGCTAATTTCGGCTGAAATTTCGCTTCGTTTCGATTTAGACGTTTATAATTTCGATAGCGTTTATAATAGTACTAAGATGCGTTATTGTGCTAAACATGTGCTTTTATGACCATGTGTTAAAAATATGTCAACATTTTTTTAGAGTGGTCACAAAGCTATTTAAGAAGATTTCGTTCTTAACTTTGACTGAAGTCGTTCGTAAGTTTACGTATGGTCAAGGCTATATTGTTGACTAATCGAACTAAAACACACGTTTCGAAGAAGACGCTATAAATCGCAGTGTTAATACTGGAGAAGACTGGGCAGAGTAAGCGATCAGGAACTGTGACTGACGGTGTTATATTGTTGGAAACAAAATAATATCTATACAATCGCATGTTAGTAGCGTACTTACGAACTTTTAAATGGTTCGTAGATAGAAGTTAGTAAGTTACCAAGTTTAATCGTTCAGAAGTTAATAAAAACGATCGTTTTTATTAAATATTTACGAAGATTAAACTTACAAAGATTCGTAAATAATCTTTGTGAAATAGAACCCGGGTCTTCATCATTAATGCCTTCATCGAATAGACCTCCGTCCATGATGTAACCTATTGGGGTCAATCTTTATTTTTTTAGTATTTCCATTCCAAAAACAGGAATTTATTATACGGGTTTGGTTTTTCAATGCGAACGACTTTCTCATATTTAAAAAAAATAACTTGAAATTTATTAATTGGATGACCACCCGACGTGAAGTTGTAATTTAAAAGCCTTTGCTTCTCCCACTTCGGGTCGCTTAGCGTCGTACAATTAAATAAGCCTTCCAGGCCGATTATTATTATTTAATAGAGAATGAGTATTAGTATGGTGTATGCTATTAAAATGCAAGCTACTGCGAGTTGATATATACCTGCCCAAGCAGCCGTATTTATTACCCTATTTAATTTACTTGTACTATATATAAGATCACGATTTAATTATGATAAATGCACTATACTGAATTTAGAAGTAGTGGCGCTATTTTGGATTATAAATTGTTAAACTAACAATATTCCGACAGAGCATGGAATAAAAAGTTGGAACTGCGTGTATATCATCTATTATAATTTGTAGTGACCTAAATGAAATACATTATGTTACAACTTAATTGCAATTGTAACTAAACTTGTGAAGTATACATAAATGTAAACATTTATAGACTGAATTAAATTAAAATTAATATAACATAAAGCTACAATAAAGCTTAATTATTTTTTAAATGTTTATTTTCATGTAGTTATAACCATATACGAGTCCAAAATGGCCGTCAAAACACACACAGACACAACGTTGTCAATAGTATCGGTTTATATTGGCCCTAATTCAGACACGATATGTTGATGAAGTTGTTACCGTAATAATCACCTATACATGTCTATGAAAATTATATTTTCATGTTATTTACATCTAAATTCCTTGAAAATGGCCCCCAATACACACATACAAAATCACAAAATCGGCAATATTATCCATTATATTGGCTATAAATCAAAACCATTATGTCAATTAAGATATTACCCAATATATTAATGTCATATAAAGTTAGTAGCATATACCTGATATTTATTATTTGCAAAATGTTATTTTCGTGTTGCTAACGAGTGTTGCTACAAAAACTCACAACACACTAAATTGTCAATAATCATTATACTGGTCATAATTTAAACCCAGTATGTTAAAGAAGTTGTTGAAAATAAATTGATAATCACATAAACTTATACGTGATATCTATGATTTGCAAAATGCTATATAAAATCCACTAAAATGGTAGGCAAAATTCACTTAAAATCACAAAATTGTTTGTAATGGCCATAACTAAAACCCATTGTGTCAATGAAGTTGCTAAACATGTATTAATGATCACATATACCAGATATTTTTCTTTGCAAAATCCTATTTTAAAATTATTAACAATTCTATAATCTAAAATGGCCGCTGAAACATCCAGAAATCACACAAAGAATCACAAAATAATTTCTTATGTTATTTGTATTGGTCCTAAATGACATTTATTAATTATA
This sequence comes from Scotoplanes globosa, assembly GCA_027575025.1. NCBI lineage: Eukaryota > Metazoa > Echinodermata > Holothuroidea > Elasipodida > Elpidiidae > Scotoplanes > Scotoplanes globosa. The sequence continues at coordinate 10,798 of JAODAI010245504.1, read as the reverse complement.
GGGCACGACTTTCTAAGTAAATTTTCATGATTTTTTTGTGTTCTTTGAATTCCTTGGTACTTTCTAAATAAAAAATGTTTGTGTATTTTGTATTATTATTTTAATTGTACAAACTAAACCAGTTACAAACAGTGATTGTGCAGTAGTAGCTGTATGTATGCCTCATCACACGGCATTGCTATGCATATGCTTTGTGAATCAGTCGTTTACTGTGTATTGAGTGATGTCCTAAGCTACCACTAGCACTGGCTCATAAATTTCAACTATTTAAATAAAATCAAAATCAAATGGTTCTAAAAAAAAGTGGTGGTTAAGCCTGCCACTGTCCTATAAAGAGTTATTGATCACATTTAAAATGATAAGCCTATGTCTGATTTTGGGGGTAATAATGCTTTAAATATAAAAAGCAGTAGTGTCAACTAAAATGTGAAAAGTACCATCACAATTTCCATTATATCACTTCACTGGTGGGCCTTCTTATATATCGCTATCCTCTAGAAAAACAACACCTTTATTTCCCATTTTAAAATTGTGTTTTCATTTTGTTGACATAATACAAGCTGTACAAAATTACCACAGAATGTATATAAGTGCACATCATTGGCAGTATATTATCGGTTTATACGGTATAAAGCATCAATAAACACAATGATTCAATTAAGTCATTACACAATTATTGGAATGGTGAATATAAAACTATATTTAGCATTAATGATTTGTACGCATGTATTATTTATACTATTTTTCTATCGGCAATAGTGATATAACTTAGGTTTGCCTGCTAACGACATAAATATGGCTGTTTGTCTTTTCTGACTTTTAGTTGCCAAACTTGGTGTCATTTGAATTTAAAACAGTATTGCAAAGAATAAAATCTTAGGTATAGATTTATATTATCATTAATACATACACTCTAAAAACAAGTGTTAACGTTTTAACACAATTATTAACACTTGCATACGTAACAGATAACTAACACGTCTATGGGTTGCTGTAATAATCGAATTATGTAACACCTTCAATGGCTTCAATCACTTATATTCAAATTGAGGTATCCGATGTAATTAGTAATTACATGCATATTTCACAACGAACATGGCTAACAATGATACTGTTTTTACTTAGATCACAAAAAAAATTACAGTTGTGTCGCTATGTACAATTTTCACTAATACGTGTTAATGTTTAGACACGTTTTTCTATTAACACATGTTAAAAATGTAACACATGTTGGCGTTTAAAATCTGCTTTATCGTTTAAAAATAAACATATCATGTACTAGAGTGTTTTATCATTAACACGTGTGTTTTTAGAAAAACGCATATAACGCTTTGATTTAAACGCTTAATGGCGCCTATAATAGTGCAAAGACACGTTGATATGTTAATGCTTGCTATATACATCCTATGCTTTATTTATAAAATAGACGCGTTTATACGTTCATAATACGTTACGCATTGTTTTTATTGTGGACTTAATAATATTTCATTGACATTTGGATTTGATTTACGGTCAATACAAACTGATAATATTGCTAATTTTGTGATATTTTACATGTTTTGGCGGCCATTTTGGATTTTAGATATGTCAACAATATGAATTTGTGCCATCGTTTAGTGGTCATTTAGTGGATTATAGACCTATTAATGACATGTAAGTATCATTGTGCAAAGAATATATATATAAGGTATAAGTTTATATGATTATTAATTCACATTTAGCCACTTTATTGACACGCTGGGTTTGACTCATGGCCAATAAAAGGATAATATTGCCAAGTGTGTGATTCTGTGTGATTTTGGCAGCCATGTTTGATTTTAGACGTGTTAACAACACGAAAATGGTATTTTAGAAGAAACAAATATCAGGTGTCATCCTATAATATTATATATGATCATTATCTAACAACTTAATTGACAAAATGGCTTTGATTTATAGCCAATGCAACCATAGTACCATTTTGTCATTTTGTGTGTCGGTTTTGGCGACCATTTTAGTGGATTCTAGACATAATGACAATAGGATATAATAAGTATCAATAATTAATAATAATGACTAATTCGAAATTTACATTGTTATAATAGCATGATTTATGGCCAATAGACATCGGTAATATTCTCAATTTTGTATTTTGTTATGGGCTTGGGCGGCCATTTGGATTTTAGACATAGTAACAATTAATATGAAAATAGTATTTTGCAAGGAATAAATATCAGGTATTTATTTATGTGATCACTTAATATAATATACTTAGCAACTTAATTGACACAATATGTTCTATTTGTAGTCAACGCAAACCGATACTATTATCAATTTTGTGATATTTTGTGTTTTGGTGGCCATTTTTAATTATAGACATGTTATCAATATTAAAATAACATTTTAAATGCCTAATGTGTTGAAGAACAGAGGTGGACAAAAGACTACTTGAAGGAGACACGATTGTTAACGCAGTGAACATTATTGAACCTGCACAAGTGTAGTTGGATAGGAAAGATAATTATATATGGCGCTTACAGTAACCTTAGCGCTATTTAATTGAATTTCGCGACCATTTGGCGGCTATTTTAGTGGCCATGTTGAAATTCAACAAAAAAACGATGTTTGACCAGGATACATATTTTGGCACACCTCTGACGTTGTTCCTTGGATTCACATTAACCTAAAACAGTTGAGATATTATCTCCTAAATGAAGTGCATACAAAACCGACCTATATGTGGGCCTCTAGTAACACTAGGATACTATTTAAAAAATTGCAGATGAAGACATGGGTAATTTTACGACGACAAGCGACTATCGAAGTGGCAGAAGTAAAGACTTTTAAATTACAACTTCACGTCGGTTGGCCATCCAATTCATAAATTCACAGTCAAAATGAAATATACAGGCATATTGCGATATTCAGTGCATTGGTCGTTCGCATTCAGACACTGTATACATGATATAGTATAGCCTTATTGTGTAAATTAATAAGAGTAGCTAAACACTTTTTTAGTTTAAATAAATACGTAATTTAATGAAATACACCAACAATTGAAAGTGGAATATAGAGCAACATAATGTCATAAATAATTAGACTTCCCTAAAATGGGTGCTTCCATGCAGCTATTCAAGTTTAAACGTCCATATTTTTAAAATGCTAAGGGTTATTTTAGTTTCTATGTATTTTCTGGCATACATAGAGCAATCGAGACAAAGTACCTTGCTCAAGGATACACGCCGATACAACCAACAGCAGCGGTGGGATTCGAACTCGCGCTGTAGCCACATTGGTCCACAGAGGACATTAGGTTGACGTCAGGAAGGGCATCCGATCACTAAGGGCTACAACCGTTTCATAAAAGCCCTTGCGTAAATAAGGCACCGTCTAAGCCCTGCAAGGGGAGTGACAAGACGTTAAACAACTTCACAATATGCTCTCAGTATATACTTAGTATAGCATATGGTATTTGGATATTACAGGAGCAACAATTCCTTGTCAATTTAAATATGATTAGCGACTACTGGAGTACTGATATAATAGTATATGTTGGGCCAAAATGAACATATAAATATATTGAACACTTTTTTTATATATTGTGCAATTTGAAAAATGAACTGAACAAAAAAAAGATCGCTGAATTTTCACCATTTTTATGTATAATATACACATCAGGCAGGTATAACAAGTTGCAAAATAAATTTACATAATGGTTGAAATTGATTACATTCAGAGTTTCTGGTTCCATTTGAATAATGTTCAATTGTGGTTGTCGTGTCAACAGATGATTCTATAGACACCCGTAAATGAATTAATATTTATGAGTTTGGGTATAACTCCTAAAACTAAATCGTTGTTATTCAATAAATTGTTAGGTGATATAAATTCATTGCGGTATATAAAACAAACTGCTATTAAAACAAATTGTTATTATAGTATTGCTATTTTATACAACATTCCTTTGTTTTTAATGTTTGTCATCCTGCATGAAATGGTTGAAATGGCATAATTATTGTGTATTCCCACTTTCTGTATTAAATCCAGATATCACGTGTAGTATTGTTCCCGTGGAACTGAGACGCCATGTTGTTGCAGACAAGCATTGTTATCACGTATACAAAGTAGCCCAATGTTTACGATATTAATAATAACCGCGCCGTAATAGTTATAATAACCATGCAGCGTGTGTCCCCTCCACCATTTGCGGGTACGAGGTCGCTACGTGACCACACGTACACTGCGGGCTACCACCCGCGCCGTATACCTGTGCTGGGGGACATCCTTGGTTACGCTAAATTGAACTTCGAACCATTTAAAAGCCCATCAACTTGTAATAATTTACAAATACCGTCGTCAAGAGTTTTAAACACTGGCTGTCAGGGGGAGGTTAAACCGCCATACATTACCCTAAAGATGGGCTAAGCGAAAGGTAGACATTCAGTACACGAGTCCATCATAATAAACAATATAACATGTCAACCAGATAGGGTGTACGGATACTTGTAATAACCTCCGTCCATAAGAAGTTTATATAAAAACAAAAACTTGAAAAAACACTGAGATATACGAAGAAGCCAAGAGGAAGACCGGTGACTATACGCTACTTGACACATTTAAGTCGTAAATCATTAATTATTAGCATTAACAATTGCGATGATGCAATGAACCTTGCGCAAGATCGAGATATGTGGATAAGTAGTATCACAAAGCATGTCGAATAGACGAAAGACACATTATAATTAATATTGTTTGGCGTTACAAAACTCTGGATAAGTGTAACTGAAGGCTTGATTAATCTAAAGTTTTACCAATCGACAGCTACATAAACTAAAACTACTAATCTTGCCAAATATAAATTATTTTTACATTCGGTTTAAAACACAATAATTGATTTTGATTAATATAAAAGTTCAAAATTATGAGAAAATAAACTACTAAAGACATATTTGATCATGGATACGATAAATTAAAACTATTATAAGATTCACATACATTATTAGTAGGTCTATACTATTAAAATATTTGTATCGTGAACGTTCGATTATTCATCATAGATCAACCAATGCAATGATTGTCTTATATAAATAAGCCTATAATTTATATATAAAATATAAAGAATATATGATAATTATTATAACTAAAGTTCAACTATGTCATGATCTTATGTACGTTTCCAGTATATATATAGATGATGCTTAATTTATGTCTCCTTCTATTCCGATGGAAGATTGCAAATGTGTTTCACTTTCTTGACATGGGGTGAAACCGTTGTTCTTGGTTTACATGGTACGCTTACACTCGCCCAATGCACATATTGGTTCGTGCTATATGTCGGTACGCAGTGTTCTGAACATATCAAGGCAGATTGCATCACATCCCCGGTTGCGGAACACATTAATTTGCCTAATCATATGCACTGTTAATTAATCTCTCAGCTGCAGCGATGAAGCTTACGAACTGCTGCATCACTTATACTTATAGAATTGATAAAGCAAGTTAGCCAACATAATCGCTTTGCGACTGATGAAGGCTTCCGTTGGTTCAGGTTTACCTGAACTGGATTATATGGAACGCAGTTTTCGCGTGCGTATTGCTGACATCTTAACGACTGTACCGTGGCATATAATTCATCCAGCACCCAGCCCATTTGACGGCTACTTTACGAGGCCATTTGGCAATAATGTTGTATATTATGAGCCGTGTGCTGGAACCAAACACAAATAATTTGCCGATTAAGATGAATTCTATACCAGTGTGGGTGGCAAGGAGGGGTTGTTTAAAACAACATTTGTGGGGCATAACACAAAGACAAACAGGCCAATAGATTTGCACAGCCCTCTGACAGCCCATATAGGCTGAACTCCCTGGGCAGATGTGGGCAGAGGTGACATACTATTTGAAATCGGGCGGACCAGAGGTCGAGAAACCGCTCCGACTATAATAGTCCGCATATCAGCCTATCGGCTTTGGATGGGTACGGAAAGGGCGGTCGAAGCCATTCCGGGCTGCCAGGCGGGATCGTTTAAAGTTTATGGACCATAATATAGGGTCGTAGCATTCGTTTGAATTTGACGAGGTGTACTGACCGTCCTATTTAAGAATGACTTCAAACTCGGGAGAGACATGTGATATTTGATAAAAATATGATCGTGATGGGATTTCTGGTTTGGGTGGTATCAGATATAGTGGAAGTATATTCTGTATACTTTGTTGTGTAATCGTTATTTGGGCTTGTCTTTACTTGGCTTAGGTAACACCCGTGAACCAGTGGTGATGCTATGCGAGGACCATTCTACTTGGGGAAGTCCTTCGGATATTCCATTGGCCCGACTAGATCCCTTCAAATGTTATATCAATTGAAATAGGATACACTATATAGCCACCTTTCCAGTTAACTGGTTAATATTATATAGTAGATATTAGCTCACTCTGAAAATAAATTGACATCCCCATAGAGTCCACCCGACCCCCTAGCACAGACAACCAATTTAACGAAACTAGCATTTTGACATAATATTTTCGTCCACACCCCTTAGTATAAGTAAACTTCCTATTTCGAGTGAAATTGACTTTACGTGAAATACCAAATGAAATTTTGTTAGTAGATTTATCGAATTATTTTATCGGAGTGAGTGCATAATATATGCTGTAAATACTTTAGTGCATACACTAAACGGGTTATTACTATAAATTACTAATTTAGTTGGGTAAACAGTCGGGTGCATTTGGTGCGAACCCGTTCCTGATAGCACGTATGTCGCAGCCCCGTTCAAGCGAAGTGACATAGCTATCATTGTCAGGATTGTCCCCCTGAATCAATAAAAGTGATATCAATAGGCCTATATTTATTGTGCTTTTCTGAGATAAATTAAATTTATCTCAGATTAAGCATATACCAACCGATCACAGTGTTCTCTAGATAAATTATGTTTATCGAAAAACTCCATCGACAAACTTCGGTTTGTCTAGGAAACCCTGTTTTCTCCATGATATACAGGGTTTACACAGATAACCCCAGTTTATCGGTCGATAAACTCAGTTTATCATATCAAAAATGGTCTATCTGGGTTAAACGGTATTTGTGTTAATACTTCACATGGTCTTGTCATAATCATACGCTATAATAGGCCAACATATGTAATTATGTCAATAATAATATGTACACCTACGGGTACTACTGCAGTATACCATTCCGTCTACCTACGCCTCATGTAATCATATAATCTACATACATATTAAAGTATATGCAAGATTGTGTTTCTCTACCCAATGTGAAATAATTACATTAACAACAGCTACTTTGGGCAGTGTTCAATATCTAGATCAACGCTCATAAACTGAGTTTATGGAACACCTCTTCCATTGATAAACTTCGGTTTATCTTGTTTCACCAAAATAACCTCAGTTTATAGTTTGTCTTTGAAAAAAACGTTTTATCTGAGATAAACAGTATTTTTAGAAATATTACATATTAGGCTTGTCATTTAATAATCCTACGCTAGTCCAACATACGTAATTAAGCCCATAATAACATTCGCACATAAAACGTGCTTACTATTGTACCCTTCTGCTGTAGTTATAATTCTAGACATTTTGAATATTAAGCATTTTATTTCTCTGCAGCTATATACCTTTACATCTCATCTTAATTAACAACTTAATTTAGCATCAAACATTGAACTGTAGTACTTTCAAGTATTACTACCAATGGACATCATATTGGTTTAGCATGCAGTTAGTATTTGAAAGTATTATTATGTATTATTATATATTGAATTACCCCCTTCATTCAATTATAGGTGTGTGCATGGGCTGGGTAGTGTTGGGGTAGATTCAATAATGGGTGGGTGTTGTTGGTTCTTGAGCGGTTAATTTTTTCTTGTTAAAACCAAGGGAGTCTCCAAGTACAAGCTTTGCTTTATTATTTTTAGATCTCCTCTATCTTCTTAATTTCTTACATATATTGTTATTTTAACTTGTATTATTGTACACGAAGATGAAAATAAACTTGAACTTGAATATAATGATGTTTTTAGTCATTATAGTATACATTGCCTTTTTAATAATTGTGCCCCTTTACCCATTTTAACACCGATTATGAAATGCAAAGAAGCATATAGTTATGTCACTTATAGGTTTACTTATATAATTGGAAACATCGGTCTATACAAATTGGCCACCAGCATCAACGTGTTGACACGCTTGGAGAAAAGAGATGACAAACGAACTGAAAAGAGGAAAGGAAACTATATATATAATATGGAAGAAAAGCATGTTGGAAGAAAATCATGTTAGGTGTAAATAAAATCATAGTGCCACATCATCAGCATCTATCTACGTTGGCCAGATTTGCAATCGGGTATATGTCATTATGGATGGAACTGTACATCCACCGAAGGCGAGGCGAAATTATTGTGGATAATCAACGGGGTTCTACTCCATAGTCTGAAATACTGATGGATACTACTCGACGTATAGTATAAATAACGTCAGATTGTAAGAACGTATACCTGAAAAATATATATTAGTAATAATTATGTCACAGCAAACATCCCATCAGATTGTAGCATTCAATCATGATGAACTTAAGATTCATTTATTTGGTCCGAAGTGTAAAAATGGTATATAGATGTGTTCACACATTCACATATACACGACGTATAGCCTGTATGTGTATATATGATTATATAGTATACATAATACATGTATGTAATTTAGGCTATATTATATATCTTTATTATCAATTCATGCATATTGTAAGATTTATATTTTATTTCATCATATGCTGTGCTGCTTATATTGTAGACTATTTTATAGGTTGGAACCTTTAATATATGGACCTAGATGCATTATTATTATAGCCCGTGATGCGATCGTTTCACCCCCACATCCCCAACGCCATCCCACCCTACCCCATGAATGATCCTGAATAATAATCACTGCCGATGTCGATACTTCCAAAATGGGCTGCAAATACCTTATAGGTTATGTCTACAATTAATGGTATTTGTAGGCATTATAAATATATGCTTAATGCCAATACCTTGGACTTATTTAAGGGATTGCTTCTGAATGTTCCAGTAGTAAAGGCTTCCAGAAAATATGGACTTAGGTTTCTTGGTAGGTTTCTTAGTATTTATATGAATGTTATATATCAATGGATTCATAATACAATATGGAAGTACATGAGCGCCATCGTGAATTTATTCAACATTACGTGTTGCTATGATAACAGTGAAAGCGTTAATGTATTACATATAGGGAAACCAATTTTGTGAAAAAAAACATTTCAAATTAAACTTGGTAGGTATACATTAGGGGATTGCGCACAATGTAATGTTTCCAATATTTTTTGTAGTTGCCATGGTAATCACCAAAATGAACCAATCGCGTCATTTCAGAAATTGTAGTTTCATTTGTGGTATGACAAAGGAAATATAAGAACATATTGAAATAGAGAATCACATTTGACACACGTATGCAAAGTTTCATGCTCATCGGATGATCGGTCGCTAAGATTTATTTGTTGCCGTAAACAAATTTTCGATTTTGAAAAAAACATGCTTTAAAGTTCACGCAAAAAATCAAAAAGGCCGCCATTTTTATTTTTCCATTTTGGTACAAATTCGAATTATAGATCAACTATAAGCTTGAAGTATTTTAAACTATGGAATATCGTAATTTAAAGTGAAATTAATAAAAGAACAATCGATATAATAGGTCCAGTAGAATTTCTTTTTAGATTTTATAATTTTTGTATGTGCCAATATTTTTTTAATTCCGTCACCCAAATCAGAAACATGATGTATTCATATATTTTTATCATTATTTTTATTTTGAATATTATAAATGTTTTACTGGTAACGTTCTCAAGGAAATAAATCAAAACTGATTAATTTAACGGTTTTCAATTTTTGCACACAAGGCTGAAGCCGATTTCAGCAGTTTGGCATAGTTACAGCCTTGGCTACAATACCTATCGAAATATATTTCAATATGTCTGTCAATGTGTCTTTATATTCGTAATATATGTATATTAAAGCTTATTATCGTATACTATCGGTATAGTCAAAACATACAAATAGCTGTTATAATGATGCTGTTATAATAATTTTAACCTAAAAACGTAAACATAACGGCCCGATTCAGATCAGGCAGACAATTAAGAGAAATGTAAAACAAACAGCGCCACCACTATAATCGAAAGACAATTTGAAAGTTAAGTAGTTTGTAAGTTGGCAGGTCTGAAATGGCCTCTTCACAGCTAGTTACACATCTGTCGTTGTCAAATCGCTTCGCTAATATAATATTTAATTATACAGCCGCATCTCGTATATACAATCCTGTCAAGGCTGCTTAAAGCCGTTGAGGGCGTGTTTTAGAAAGTCACTCAACATGTCGGAGAATGCGATTCCGTCACCGCGAACCGTTTACGATGAGCCTGTTAACTGGTGACAAATTAGTGTTTTATGTGAACCAAATAAAAACAAATTCTCCCGCCGCATAATTTTTGCTTCATAGCAATAGAGTTGATAGCCCCACCGAGATTGACGTGTGTTTACATGGCCGGGCCGTATCTTAATTCACCCCAACTATAAACAATTTCGGAAATAGTATCAGAAAAACATAATTCATCTTTCATTTTATCGCCAGCAATGAGTCTTAAATCACTGCTTCATATTATTTTAACAACCCTCGGAAATCTGAAATGATGACATTATTACAGTGTAAAGGGAGTTCGTCACCTTGCAACAAAAGAAGCCACGCAGGATGGCTGTCGTCTATGCACGCTGTATATAGCGTATATTGCAATAAT
>JAODAI010245393.1:0-10264 GCA_027575025.1 Scotoplanes globosa | reverse complement strand
CCTACATATTCATTATTGGCCATAATTACAGGCCTAAACATATTCATTATCAACCATAATTGTCCATGTATTGAACTGTCTGGCTGTGAATTTGAATAACACGTCTTCATATCTAAGTTTATCTTCATATTGTTACCCTATCTATTGATGGAGACCTGTCGTCGTAATTATAATTCAGTTTTAAGAATTGATACAATGTACCTCCTGTGCCATCTCTAGCGGCTCCAAGACAATTTGCCTGATGAGCTGCATGGAGTTAGGCCGAATGACTGTTACATCTTTATTGCTTGGCTGTTAAAATAGCGAGTCACTTCCAATAATTGGGGGCTATGATATTTGTGTATATTGCCTGTCAAAGGGTATTATTCCACGGAGGGAATTGAGCAATTTAAGAATAGTGTCACTATTCAAGATATAAAAGAGAGTTGTTAAAGGGGGAATAAGTATGAGACAGTGGATTGTATTATATACCAAGCAATGGGGAGTGTATACACTGTGCAATGCTGGTATAGATAGACAGTGATTTGGGTATAGGGTACATTTAGAAATGGAAGAGAGCCAATGTATGTTTGAAGTGTTAGTATGGGAGAGTAAGTAACAGTTGTATTAATTGGATTAGTAAAGTTTCATGAACAGATACTTGATGTCATGATTTACGACATATTAGATGATTGTATGGGCCTGTAGACTTGATGCAGGGCTACAGTGGCTTCAAGCATAAACGTTACTAATCATTTGAACTCTTTTAACTGCATTTATAAGACGCCTTGTGAGATGGTTACGGGACGATACATTGAAGCTTGAATATGAGATAAAGTGAATTCAATTAATAAAATGAAAGGTTGTTTTGATGTAGAGAGGAGAAGATTGATGACAAGGAAATTAATGGTAAAAACCAAAAATACTCTTGATTAATAAAAGCCAGAGATGAATGAGTAGTAACCATGAATTATTTGAATTGACAATCAACTATGGACATACAGATATACCGCCATACATGCATGCTGCATGGCATTGTGTGATATAATATGATATATACCGCCACACAGGCATACTACATGGCATTGTGGGATGTGATATGATATATACCGACATACAGGCATGATGCATGGCATTGTGTTATATAATATGATGTATACCGACATACATGCATACTGTATGGCATTGTGTGATATAATATGATATATACCGACATGGCATACTGCATGGCATTGTGTGATATAATATGATATACACCGCCATACAGGTATGATGCATGGCATTGTGTGATATTATATGATGTATATCGCCATGCAGGCATACTGCATGGCATTGTGTGATATAATATGATATATACCGCCATACATGCATGCTGTATGGCATTGTATGATATAATATGATATATACCACCATCATGACAGGCATGCTACATATCATTGTATGATATGATATGATATATACTGCCATACAGGCATGCTACATGACATTGTGTGATATAATATGATGTATACCGTCATGCAGGTATACTGTACAGTATTGTGTGATACAATATGATATATACCGCCATATAGGCATGATCCATAACATGGCGTGATATAATATGATATATATACACCGCCATACAGACATGCTGCATAATATGGGTCCTATTTCACAAAACTTACGTACATATATTCGTATGTGGGACTTACGACGAATAACATTTTGTAACTTTGAAGTAGTTGTTAACTTGACCAATATTCGTGAGCTCTATGTCACCAAGCCATTTAAGAATAATTCGTTCTTAATTTGGCTGAAATCGTTCGTAAGTTTACGTCTGGTCGTGAGTATGCGTAAATTAATGTTCGTACCGACTAGTTTGACTAAAACACAAGTTTCGAAGACGGCGCTATAAATTACAGTGTTAAAATTAACTTTAAATATAGTCAAGCAGTCGATATCAATACTGCTCTCAATATCCAGGATAATGGAGAAGACTGTGAAGACAGAAACTGTCAGTATTTAATAATGGCGGCAACAATATAATACCCACATTCGCATAACCGAATTACGAACTTTTAAATCGTTTGTAAATAAAAGTTCGTAAGTTTCGAAGCTTAATCATTTGGCAGTTAAGAACGACCATTGTTCTTAAATACTTACGAAGATTAAGCTTACGAAGATTCGTACATAATCTTTTGAAATAGGACCATGGCGTAAATAATTTTATGATATATACCACCATATATAGGCATACTACACAACGTGGTGTGGCTGATATAATATGAGATACACCGCCATATGGGCATATACTGCATACCATTGTGTGATATAATATGAGATATATTTAGGCATATACATACATAACATGGTGTGATATAATATGAAATACACCGTCATATAGGCATATACTGCATAACATGGTGTGATATGATATGAAATACACCGCCATATAAGGCATATACTGCATAGCATGGTGTGATATAATATGAGATACACGGCCATATGGGCATATACTGCATACCATTGTGTGATATAATATGAGATATATATAGGCATATACTACATAACATGGTGTGATATAATATGAAATACACCGCCATATGGGCATATACTACATAACATGGTGTGATATAATATGAAATACACCGTCATATAGGCATATACTGCATAACATGGTGTGATATAATATGAAATACACCGTCATATAGGCATATACTACATAACATGGTGTGATATAATATGAAATACACCGTCATATAGGCATATACTGCATATAACATGCAGGTGTGATGTAATATGAGACATACCGCATATACATATACTGGACAACACTGTCCGGTATGGCACAATATGACACAGTGTAACGGTATGCAAAGTCACAATTCGCCATATTATTAAATACCCTAATAAATTCCAGGGAAATAATTAAAAAAGAGTATAATTGTATCTATGTAATTGACATACAAATATCACTGAATATGATTCGCATAAATAAATAGAGCTGTGTTCTATGTTGAGCATGGAGTTCTACATGACGCCATGTTAGGACCGCTTCTCTTTAGTATTTATATGAATAACAGTGATACTGTTTCAACAAATATTATATTATTAATTCCGATGACACCAACATTTTCTTTAAGTGTGGCGACATTAGGGAACATGAAATAAAGATATAAGTCAAATTAAACCAATTTCAAAACTGTTTTCAGCAAATAAACTATCTTTGAAGGTGAAGATTTTTCAATTATTTTTTCCCATCCATAGTTTATTAGACTAGTATATTCTTCAATGCATTTACAAATCCTATACATTATTTCGTAAATATTCCTTCAAATATTATATAAAAGAAGTGATATGAAAATAGCATTCGTTACAACGAACTCATCTATAAATAATAAGCAATTAATATGTATGCAGTAATCGTGTACGATTTGCTTTATGATTTACCAAGGAAAATAGATGATCGCAAGATACATGATAATAATAATATTTTGCATGTAATTAAAATATATATAAACGGTGTTACTATTTCTAAATAATAATCGATCGAATCATCTACACATTTGGCGCTATTACTATATAAATGTATAAAATAATCAAGGAAGGGGATATCAAGTATAATGTTAACGTCTCTGGTACTGGTGTTAAATTCTCGATCTCCACAACATAGACACATATACTATATAGGCATGTCAACAATAATTTGCTCAACAAACAAGTAACAATTGATATATCTAGTATATAGGCTATAGTGATAATAATAACTGATACTGTCATTGAAACATACAAATAATAATTCCCATTAATTTATTAGATAGTTCAAGTGCAATGTTGAAATGCCGTTTCCATATATTATATTATATGAAATTACAATTCCAGAAATTCCATCATGCAAATACTATTCAACGCGCAACATAAATTTAAAATGATATAATAATTAAATCAATATAGATCATCATCATTATCTCAAGAAGTTTATTTCAAATGAATAATAAGATAATTATACATATGTCTTATACATAATATAGATCTTCTTTAGAGAATATAAATTGTTGTCCTAAAACAGCTTGCTCAACATCCCAAACAAATGATTTACTAAATAGTACAGTCCCAAGACAGGTGGTCAATAGTTTCAGTGATGATAATTGTTACAAAATATATAAATGGGACTATCTTCACCATCCACAAGATAATAATCGGCCTGGAAGCCGTACTTAATTTTACGACGCTAAGCGACCACGGAAGTGAGAGAACCAAAGGCCTTTTAATTTACAACTTCACATCGGGTGGTCATTCCAGGAGGTTCTGCTAGTATAAGCTCTGCTTTTCAGAATCTCCCTCCCTACTTTATGTTCATATAATGAATATTGATAATGTGATGTACTATGTTGTATGTTGATGATGCATAAAGTTAAATAAATCGAAAGGAATTAATCAATTTTAAGTCAAGTTTGGATTATTTTAAATTAAGAAAGTCGTTCGCATGGGAAAACCATGCATGATTGCTCTCGGAATAACAGCCCGTACTGGAATTCGAACCCTGGATATTCCAGTTGCTTAGATTCGTAGCTTCTAGAGCCACCAACCGTATCCGCTCGGTCAGATAACTGTTTATCATATAGTAGATGATGTGTAGGAAGAATCCTATGAATAATCGAAATGCACAATAAATCAGTTTACTATCTCTTAATGACTTAAGCGGTATTATATATATAATCCTCCAATTGTTTGGATAGTTGTGTTCATGAATCATGACCTACACTCTACATAGTAGATAATACACCGTATTTAGGGGTACATATTATTTCATCCCTTACATGGACTCCCCACATACAATATAAATTTCAAACAAAGTGGTCCGTAATATTCCCAAAGCTCAAACAGGACGTTCCCTATTATGTATTTTGTATTCTACATTAATGTTGCTGATATTATGTATTATTATCTGTGTGGTCCGATACAACTAATATTAATCTACATAATACTACGCATGCGTTGCAATAGAAGGCTTAGCCGCTTATATACATCATTGGTTAATTATACTAAGTTAGTAATGATATACTGATGTCGCACGTGGAAGTTGGTATAGAAGGGGTACAGTCTGTCAGTAGCGGGAGGCCTTATTTGAGATGGAAGGACGACGTTGAGAGACATTTTAGGAGATGTGCATTGAGATGGCGATTGGATTGTTCTTGGCTTTGTGAGGTAGCGAGCTTTGGCCAATGATGCTGAAGTTAGTTAGTGTTTTCTTCCTTACCATTGTTATAGACACAAGAGAGATACCATATTTTAATGCCATCTCTTAAGCTTTTAAAATTTCTCAATATGCTTTATTTGTTTATCTCGAGGAATGTCTAACTCAATTCCTGACGAATCTATCCATTATATAATAATATTCAGGCGCGGATCCACGGGGGCGCACCGGACGGGCGTCCCCCCCCCCTATATTTTTTAACATCAACATTTTATGAATAGAATATTTTTTTCGTGAACACAAACTTGGTGTGAAATTGAATAAAATGTTTCACCAGATTGCATGTGAGGGCATTTAGATGTCCAAAAATGTTCTGTACGCTCCGCGCCAACCAAGGTGGCGCTCCGCTTATATGGTTTCTCAGACAGATCAATGGAATACACAAATCAGTAACATGCATGGCCCCCTTTTAATTACGTGTCATATAATTATTAGTTCAATCACCTTTAGAATAGATAGGCCGTCAAATGGATATTTTGTCGTAAACATTCATGCTCACTAATTTTAAGGAAATCAATATCCATATGGGCCACAGGGATATCTAGAATGAATATGTGTCTGGTACAAAACATAATACATAAAATATGTAAATTTTCAGCTAAACATTAAAGCATAATGTGTGCCCATAGATGCCAGGAAAACGCATCTAAGCACTTCGTTTTTAAAAAAATCTGGGGGAGGTCCCCCAAATCGTCATTACGTTAAAATGATAATAAAATTGTTGTTAATAATTATTACAAAATAATGTTGATGAAGTTAAATATTTTTCAATGAGCAAGGTACGATGTTGGATAATGCTACATTTTCCTGGAAATATAATATTCACTTGCTTTTTACATTCTACTATTGTATTATTCGCGCTCTACCCACCAGAGTGGAAAGCAAATATTCTTAGCCGTCATGATTATATTAATGACAATGTTAAACGACCTATCAAATGCTTAACCGTGCCAAGACCCAACAAATATATTTATATTTTTTTTAGTAAAATCAAGTTTACAATCCCAAGATCTATTGAAAAGTGGAATATGCACGCGTTTCATTTTAATATTGATTGGAATAAGGCTTTCTTACTTCCCTTTCTTTCTTGCATACATACCAAGCTGCCAAAATACACTATTTTCAGGATTGTTCGTCACCGAATTATCGGCGTTAATGACTTTCTTTATAGAATAAGACTAATCGACTCTTCTTTGTACCATTTTTGTAAAGCTCATTCCGAGACTATATATTCAACATATTATTTGGGCATCTCCTATTGTTTTTTCCTTTTGGAAGGAGGCTTGTCAATTATGTATTATCTATCACTATGTCGTCAGTGCGTCCGAAGTTTATTTTGGTAAAGTCGACCCTTTACCTTCCAATAAATTAGTTTATTTTGAAAGCTAAATATGACACATTTTGTTGTAAGTATAATAATACCAAACATGGCGGTATTATATTCTTTTATGTTTTTTTGTACATGGAGAGACTGATCAATTTGTTTTGAACAAAATCACAATAATGATATTTCTCATTTCATTGATACTTTCAAAGATTATCATGTCTATATTGTTATTCGATATTATTAGGATTTCTTCTCCTCTATTATTCCATTATTATCTCTAATAAGGCTACATATATTTCTCATTTACCATTGCCGTTCATTACTAATAAGCCAACGTATTGTTATTTTGGATTCGATGTTTTGGTAAAGATTATACCTGTTATCGGTCTATGTTATTTATTTGCTGCTGAATGTAGAATAATTTATGAGATTATCTTTATTATTATTTGTTTCATTTTATTGAAACGTAATTGCAGTGCTGTTTAATCTACAATAGTGTGTACTTCTTTGTTATTACTATATAGGGATATATCGAATTAAAGTTTTATAAATTCGACGACTTCTAAATACTATATTTTTCTTCTTGTAATAGATATATGATATATTTTCTACTTATTATTGTCTATGTTATTGTCGTTAGAGGGGCCCCGTTTTTGTTGTTACTTACTATATTCATGCACTTACTGTATTTATGAAGCTTTCGAGCTTTGACAAACTTTCATGGTGACTCTTGGTCCCTTATTTTCCTAATTGTTCCTAATGATTCCTTCTCGGCCAGGTATTCATTATTAACTTCTTATTAACTAACTTAGCTATATAAAGTAATTATCTGCTATGTTGCTCTTGAAGTGCGTGATTAGTACAGACCGGACGTAAAAAGGAACCTACCTACCTACGATGTAAATTTACACAGCATACAATGTAAAATTCACCATATTATATGCATTTTTGAATAAATGAGATGAAAAAACAGCAAAACAAAACGCCAATTGAGACATTCCCATTTCATCAAAATGAAATATACGTTATCGGGAAATTATACATGCAATCTTAACCTTGATCATATTAAAGCATATCCACCCTATTCATCGTCATTTAATTGGAAGTACATTGTTTAAATAAATATGTATATATATTATAAATTGTTTACTGTAATAGCATTTACACCATCCCTCTTTATTTGGGGTACTTTCCATGGGTACTTTCCGACAGCGAGTGGTCTACACAACAGCCTCTGGTGCTATATTTTCTTTCCATTGACACTATCCGACCAGGGAGTGTTCTACATAACAATACATAGTACTGTATTTAACTTCAGTTGACACTTTCCGGCAGCGAGTGGTCTACGCAGCAATCCATATCGCTTTATTTTACTTTCCATGAGCACTTTCTGACAGTGATCTACAACAATCCATATCGCTTTATTTTACTTTCATTGGTACTTTCCGACAGGAAGTGGCCTACACAATAACACATGGCGCTTTATTTTACTTCCATATCACTTTCCGTTAGGAAGTGATATACACAGCAACCCCTAGCGCTTTATTTTACTTTCCATTGGTACTCTCTGACAGGGAGTGGTCTACACAATAAACATTAACTCTTTATTTTACTTTTCATGGGCACTTTCCGACACTTTCCGACACTTTCCGAGTGATCTAAACATAGCGCTTTATTTAACTTTAAATGTCACTTTACGATAGCTAGTGATCTACACATCAACTCATAGCGCTTTATTTTACTTTCCATTATTACTTTCCGACAGGGTGTGGTATAAACAACAACCTCTAGTGCTTTATTTTACTTTACATGTCACTTTCCGACAGGGAGTGATCTACACAAAAATCCACAGCGATTTATTTTACTTCCATGTCACTTTTCGATAGGGAGTGATCTACACAACCTATGACGCTTTATTTTACTTTTCATTGGTACTTTCCGACAGGAAATAGTCTACACAATAATCCCCACCGCTTTATTTTACTTTCCATATAACTTTTCGACAGAGAGTGGTCTACACAATAACAACTAACGCTTCATTTTATTTTTCATGAGCACTATCGGACGGGCAGTGGTCTACATAATAACAACTAGCGCTTTATTATGCTTTCAATTCAATGTCACTTTCCGACAGCGAGTTGTCTTCGCAACAATCCCTGGCGCTTTATTTTACTAAAGCCACATCATTTGTGCTATCAATCATAGAGACCATTCACCGTGCTGATTTCCATTTCCGGGATATCCATCCACTGTAACGTAGACATAACTAATTTCCTAGGTATCGTGTCATAAGCCTTCTCCAAATCCACAACACCCAATACCATACTCAGTTTGACCTCCACCAACTGTACTCCAGTGCGAAAAAACACCATGCACTTGTCGTTATACCAATACGCAACCCATGCTATTCGTCCACGATTTTCGTATCAATACTTATCCTAATTAATAGTATACAATATCCTTTTATGAAGCTTGGAAACCTGCCCCAATAGTATGATACTCGCGATGCTTTCCACTGTCATGAACATCGCCGTTTTGCTTCCAAATAGCCATAATCAGGTCAGTCTGCTAATCACTAGGATAAATCCCCTCCTTCAAATATACGTTAAGCAGTCTTGCTATAGCCACTTCTATACTCTAGTGTTATAACAAACATTTCCACTCGCGTTTTGTCGAAACCCGCAGTATGTATCCCTCTTCATCTTTCTCAGAGCCCAACCCAATTCCAAATCTGAAATCACTCCATCTTCTCAATCTTACTCCTCAATGAACTATGCACATTCCGGTCACCGTCAACTTTCTGATTGTAAAGCTTCCTAAGGTAAGTATCCCACTGACACACATTGATTACTTCCTCCTTGATAGTGATCAACCTTATATCATATAGTCCTTGATTACCCGGCCTCTCCTAAGACCTAAACTCTCTTCCACATCATCCAGCTGCTTATACATTATACCTTCCACATCAATAGCCCTTTCTACTGTCCTCCTAGCTTCCCCTTTTCTGACCATCCTGGTAACGTAGAGCTATTGTTGGTTTATATTAAACTTCTATGTGGTACTGGATTTATACATATATAGAATAGAGCATTTATATAGACCAGCATATACACGTATAAGTAATACACATGTACAGTTGCACATACATATGGGCATATACATGTATAAGTAATACCCATGTATATACAGATGGGCTGACTTAATAAAAATCAGAACCGGGTTACATCATACGATAAGCCATCGTATAAAAATCATAGCTGTTAGTGTTAGTGAATAGAAAATGTTTAAAATTACGTTTAAGCGTATCCTTATCAGTAATATTACACAGTATATATATAATATATATAATATATATTCAGCATGTGAAAAGTGATATACAGTCATAATTATATACATTTTTTACACACCCTCAGCACAATGATTTTAAACTGTATAATTGCGGAAAAGGTTTCTGGTACTTTATTCAATCAATAAATTATAACTGTACAGTTTACTATCAGTGTACTGCGGGGGTGGGCTAATTTACACACACACACATACATATATATACAAATATATATACGCATATATATATATATATATATAGTAATTATACATAAAATATATATAAAAGTTTTCAAAACTGTAGAAACAATGCTCGATACGATTATAAAATGTAGAGCAAAATAATAATAAAATACACTATGATGTGTACCGTAGCTACTCGGAGTTTCACGCCGTTT
>JAODAI010245282.1:0-10265 GCA_027575025.1 Scotoplanes globosa | reverse complement strand
GCCAATACCAAAATAAACCAAAATAGTCGAGAAGCAATTGATGGTTACCTATGCTCAAATATTGTTATGGTAAACGTCTTTGGGTGGCCAAATGGATCTTGTAAGAATGAATCACGTCAACAAGCAATGATATATATATAATTTAAAAGAACCAACCACAGTCACTGTTGTTGAATAATGATGGGCATCAGTAGACCCTATATACATAACTAATCACGATCACTGCATAGGCATTATTAGTGTTATAGTTGAAGAAATATGTATTTATTTATTAGGCTTTCCAGTCCTTTTCAACACAGACATTAAATGAGCTCCTCCAATGTAACACTTAGAGCTACTTACACTCCCTCAACCGATCGTGATCGTCAACATAATACAACGTATACACCGTAAACCACTTATAATCTTTATTAAAAGAATGATGCATGTCGTCAACAAGCAATGCCCTATGGGAGGAGTCCCGTCCCGTTGCGGGAGAGATTATTGGGTAGGTACGTTTTTTAGAAAAAAGTTCCCTTTTTAAAATTGCTCACAATCACAGAAATATAACGGCATACTATATAGATTGTAATAATTATAGGTATTGGGATAAACATACTTTCTTCTTTGTAAACTATTAGTCGTGGAAGGCATTATTTAATTCATTTTAAAAATAATTTAAAACATGAAACAATCAATCGTCATGTTTAATTATAATATTTCTAAGTTTATTCTAATTACTTAACTATTGCATATATTTATGTATAATTTGCTATCTTGATTTCATTTATATTTTCACAATAGTTTATATTACCAATGGTCACTATATAACTTTGATAACAGCCTCATATGTTTGATGTCATAATTATATACTATACAATTGTACCACCTTTTATTGATGCATATGATAAAAAAAAATTGAATTGAATTAACTGTACAGCATTGCGTGGTGCAATTGGGGCAGGGGAGCAAAATTGTATGAAGCGTCGGCGTATCGAAGATGCAAAGACCAAACGTTCACGGTGCAAAGCCCATAACTCAACCAGAGGCTACAAATCCGATACCACGCTGACCGGATATCCTGTCAATACTGTACCAAAAATATCAAGGCTCGGATTGGGCTAATAAACCACCTTCGTACGTGCACACCAAATCTGACATTTGGATGAGGATTATCACGATGGTCATCTTCTAGTAAGAAGAACAAACGAACTTTCAAAGTATAGGCAGTATATTTTGTATTATAGTCTTGCAGTTATATTCAGTTCTTCAAGCCCTAAGCTTCGACTAAAGAACCAATCCGCATACGCCATATAGGTTGCTACAGTCTGGGTCCGTCAGTAAACTTTTAATTGTATGCAAATCACAGTTTATTCGACAAGTAGATAATAACAAAAATGTCTAAAGAAGGAATTTGGGATTTGTTACTTTATTCAACATTACAATACATTTGTATTGACGTGTATAATTCTTATCATCGTTGTGACCTTCTTGGTCAAACATAAACGTCAAGCGAGAAGGCATAGCATGTACCAATCCGCCAGCGAGCGCAGGGCAAAACAGAACAACCGGGGTTGTAATAACACAATTCACTTTTCAATCCGATAAAAATCGCCCAGACGCGTGATTTTTACTCCTAAAAGCAAAACGTTACGTTTCCACATCTTGTAGTCCGCCTATGAAAGACAAATGTTGATTCCCCAAAGGAAGTCACAGTTTGGCTTTAACTGTTGACCCTAAATTCTAATCAATTATTGTTTCTGGAAAATTATGGAATGGCTGTCCTATTTTGTGATTTGACTTGTCGATACTACGAATAACAACTAGGTGAACCGGACGCATGCCACAATTTAAATCTAGATATTGTTGACATCTAAACGCAGGCTCTGTGCCAACACTAGTATCAAGTGGCCGTGGGAATGTATTCCGTGGAGTACAGTGGTTTCCGCATCATACTCTATTTCAGTAAGTCATATTAGTAAACCCTGCATGTGAATACATTGGATACATCCTTCATGGTGGTCATCGATAGTAAAAATCCTTCCTGTTTATAGTAAAACATTGTCTAAAATTATACGTGCCGTGGTGTAGCCTAACAAATACGAAGATATGTATGTATGTCAGTAGCTACTAACCTTCTGAATATCAGCAGAAAACGTCTCCTTCGGCGATTTGTCGACTTTGATATCAAAACGACTGAAACAAAACAATATATAAAGAAACTAATACAATATATCGATAGAGCGATATTTTCAATCATAGCAGAGATATGGATAATTTACAAACAGTAAACCAGTTATACCTTATTGGCAGATTATCATATCATATTACTGGACTGAGAGCGGTGATACTGCATCATGAGTAGTCGAAAACGTCTTTTCAAAACATTTTTCTACATTTTAAAGTCAAATAATGACATCCCTAGTCACGACACGCCGAAATGTCCGCCGTGTAGCCTACGATTCTCCTAAAATGGTAAATCGGGTCACACCACTCTCATCTCAGTTGTACCACGGCCTAGACATCCATCCAATTATTTCCGACAATGTTAAGTTATTTTTACTATGGTCATCTATGTCATTTATTGTCCTCTTCTAAATATCCTTGTCTTCATCTCGGCCTATATCATTGCACTGGGCCGTACATGGGCCGTCCAATCTGGTAATCTAGAGCATGGTTCCCAAATAACTAGATTCAATTTATTTTCTTGATGTAATTTATTGTACAGTTGTTCTTTGGCGCAAATCTTCTTTGGCCATATGATGCGCAATAGTTTTCTGAAGTGTTTTCTTGGAAAGGCTTCGATGTGTTCTTCGGGGGAAGCTGTTGCGGATAGCAATTCAGATTGGCTAATGAAGATTGGTTTTATGCATGACTAAGATTCACAGTTTCCTTCCCAGTGGTGTGTGTCTCAGTGCGTCAATTTCGGCATATACCGTTTCTCCCGCACTCTCATTACCTGTCCCATAATTACCCCTTGATATATATATGATATGTATATATATATGATATGTATATATATATGATATGTATATATATATATGATATGATATATATATATTATACTTCAGTTGTAGGCTTGCATTAATCTCAAGTGGACATTTGGCTATTTCACAACATTCCATTCCTTCCACCTCTATAGATCTTCCTCTCTTGGGCTTTGTTTCTGGTTTAACTCCCCATCAAAATACTGATAAGCCTATATTATAGCATTAGCACTGCAAATATGCCGCGCTGCCAGTAATTATAAGCTTTCTTAATTATTGATGGATGCTGCATTTTCTTATTGGCCATCCGCTATGTATCTTCCTCAAAATAGAAAACGATGATACAGTTACCTTTTTAGAAACCTGTTGTCACTGGCCTATATTTAATAAGTGGGTTACGGATCACCACATACTGTATGACGTACTAGACATATAACAGTAAATATATTAGCTTACGTATAAGTGACAAAGCACGCCACTATATAAACGGATATATTTGTCATTGCCTTATTTATTATTTATAAATATTCATGAGAGGCACTTTCAGATAATACAACTCTTCGACAATACAGATATGTCTTAGTAGGTACTGGGTCGGCAATAACGTCACCACTTTGCTTCATACTTATAATTTGCAGTCCAGAGAAATCCCACAATTTAAACTCAATGTGACTGTATTGTCGGTGTCTGCATTACCTGCTCCTGACTTTAATACATACATTACTGACGGTTGATCATTTTCCCTGTAGTATGATATATTCACTGCAGAAGTAGGAAACATGCAACATCTAATGTGAAGAATATGTTTAGCATAATTTAAAATATACAATTCACTTAAAGTGGTGCATATAAAATCGTTGGATGTTAAATATATATAGCTTTTTTAGTTTTTAATCCAAATGTTGTTTTTGAGATAACAGGAAAGCTAAGCCTATTTACATATGCTGCATATGCACACGACATATTCTTGCAACGTCCACAAAACTGGTGTGTAATTGAGAATATACATATCTTTCTGAAACTCAAAAGCAAGCAAATATACGGCTTCAAATTTATTAGCTGAATTTCTACATGACGTGAAATTTTAATTTACAAGACTTTAGGCTTATCCGACTTCAGTGGAAACCTATTATCATATAACTAAATAAGTATTCCACGGTAATTATGTCTTTATTTACATAACAGCTTGAATTTCCAAGGTAATTTTAGTATCATATGCTAAATGCATGCATAGTAATTAAACGACAGGCATTATCACAATAATTATAATGATCTGATTATCAAAACGAGAATGCACATTTTCTGACCATTTTCAACAACGAAATTATATGAAATTATATGAGCGACGCATTTTTTACATTTGGATTGCCATATATATATATATATATACAGTAACTAATATAATCATCACCAGTCCGCATTCGGACATATGATCTGGCGATCCCAAAGGTCCGAAAAAGTATTTATTAGACCATATCTATTTTACCCCATCATCACATGGAATGTACGTAATGATATACCAATTTAGCTGACCAATTCTACATCTATATGTGATATTAGGTAAAATAAACCAAACTTACCTCAATATTCTTTTCACGGACATTGGCTTGGCTGAATTGTATGGAATGCAGATCTTTTGTGAACCCTAATTAATAGTAGAAGTAACAAAATATCTTCCAGGTTAATAATAATGCATAATTAATATACGCCTATATTTTATGGAAAATAAATAACCCAACGTTATGGGTGACATGTGTGGCAATACGACAACACAATTACCATCAAATGCAATGGAGCTAGGAGAGATGCTAAAAACTCTACCTTGATTGACTGAATAAAAATATATAAAACAATAATAGTACGTCTTTCTTTTGTGTAGCGTTTTGCATCTCAAAGATGTCTCAACGTGCATTAGTAGTATTACCCCTGGCAATTGGTTATCGTCTGACCCACATATATGTGGACACATATGGCTGAAATAAACTATGCGCGCAGTTGACATAGTAACACGTCCCAGGTTCCCATTTATACTCCTGGGTAAGTAGAAACAATCCAGAAAAGTGCTTTAACCCAATTGGACACCCCCCAAGATGGCCACCAGCAGCGCTGGGATTCGAACCTGCGATCTCACAATCACGAGTCCATTGTCCTAACCACTGGGCTATATCGACCTCTCTATCGTATTTAACACCTCAACGTATGCATGACATGTGAGTATCACATGACGTTTTTCTGGATTGCAAAGACACACTTGTTTATTTCACCGGGAATACAGTCGCCAAATAACACATTCCTGGCAAACATTGACACTTTCATTCCTGGCCAATTCCTTTTTACTATTCCTAACATATAAAATTCTTATGTTTTATTTTCGAGTATATTGGTTTGACGTGTCCATCTCACATATTACTAATCCAATAATGACCAATGTATGCAAGTCTACGAGACGGTGATACTGGACATAGCCGTTTTGACGAAATATCGTATATAATATATGGCATATTTTATAATGTTGAAGAAGGAAAGTTCGAACATGGTTCAAAACTATGTGTGTGACATGTAGGTACAGAACATAATATATTCCTATATAGCAGTGTGGTATTATGTGACCTGTTAATCGAGAACACGTGCTAGCGTAAATATATACATTAAACGAACTTCCAGTTAGGACGTTTTGACATAACATCGATAATTTAAGCAATCTCCCAAAAGACTTTTCATGATACATTCTTTTAACATATACACAATTAAGTTCATGTGAATGCATAGTCATGTACATAGTATATATGGACAATATGCTTCATATTGGGTCACCAGGCGCGTAGCCTGGGGGGAGAGGTGGCGAGCCCCTGAGCATATTTTCCCAAAATTTTGTCCAGGTGGGGGTGAACTCCTTAAATTTTCCGGAATTATACTGAATTAGTTTACTTATAAACCCTCTTTGGATCGAAATATCGCATAATTGGTCTCCTGGGCAACTTACAAGATCAAAATAAAAACTTCAGAGATAGTAATGACATGATTCCGATAGGTCAATTCTCGGCATTCAAACCTATATGATCTTATGTCGAGAGTGCATTATTGCATTATAAATTCCTAACAAATATTAGTATATAATATGACCATGCTTAACGAAGGGGGTGATAAAGGAGGGGTGCCACCCTTATATCCTCCCATATTTGTCTTAAAAATGTTAACAATTAGTTATTAACTAGGATAGTAGACTGTTTCTAAATTATATTAAAGCTGCATTTATCGTCTTTAGGCCAAACTATTACACAGTTTGTCTTTTAGGCAACTTTAAAATTTAAAAAAAAATCTTCAAAAGAATATTCGTCAACATTAATTTAGAATGACGTTTGCACGATTTTGAACTTAAACAAATCAAACACTGAGAAGACCAAAAAATAAAGGAGGAGAGACCCTCACCCGACCACATCATCTTATCCATTTTTATTTTAAACTACTGAAAAAGCTTTTTCCACTTTGAAAAATATATAGTCACACATATGAAAACGATAGCACCATTTTGCATCGAAGCCCCTTTGAAGGACCCAAAATTTTATGCACTCTCCGCGCCAAGCGAATTGGCGTTCCGCTTAGATAGTCGATGAACGGCGATCAGTATGATTCCGTAAAATTGTATATGAGTTCGCCCCCCCCCCCCTCCCCCTTGAACAATTCCTGCTACGCACCTGTGGGTTAATCGTATAAACACACAACATATATCTGCCTATATACCTTTATATAAATCGTCAGTTAATGCTTCTGGTGAAAATGTAATTATATGTCCAACATAAATTGTTTTATGGTCTGTTTAGAGAGATAGTAATCAATACGGATTGTAATCCCATGCAGTACAGGTATAAAGTGACGAGTGACGAACGTGGTTATAAATGGAATTATTGCTGTAGTTGTGCATGACTCAAATAATAATATGCTATAAGACTCCTATAGTCCTCCCAACATCCCCCTTTCATCAGCCAACCACACCTCTCCACCCGCTTAGCCCATGGGATGAGAAGGATCATAGGGGTTAAGCGGGTGGAGAGGAGAGAGTTAGCTGATATAAGGAGGATATTGGGATGACTAGGAGTCTTACGGTGAGGTTGACTAGGGGGCGTGTGAGGTGGGCTGGGTATGTGGAACGGACGGATGAAGGACGGCTCCCCCGAATGGCGATGTGGCACATGGAAGCTGGTAGAAGGGGTAGGGGGAGTCCGCGATTGAGATGGAAGGACTATTCGAAAAGGGATTTTAGGAGAGCGGGGGGGGTAGTTAATGGAGGGCCATGGCTTTAGATGCAGGGAGGTGGCGAACGCTGACCAATGATGCAGCTGTTAGGTACATTATTCTTCCCACCCCTTGTTAGGGACTCACAAGGTAGAGAGAGAGAGGTGTATTCATATGCATTCTTGCCTCTGATCAAGTATTTGTAAATACTCTTTCATTGGTCTCATTGTGGAACGCTAATCCAATATAGCCAGACACCCTATATTCATTCTTCACTGTAGCTTAATTTACAGGCTATGCTTTTATATACCAATAATACTTCGGAAATTGGCACTTTTCTATCTCCCATCATTGCATAACAATGATTGGAAAGTCTTATATCCAGGACAAAATTGAATGAATAATTACCGTTTTTCTCCACAGAATAGATCGATACTGCGGCACATTGTGGTTGTTGGCGTCCGTTAGCACCACGGATAGAAAGTAGACATTCTTCTCCGCATCAGCACCGTCGTAATTCTGATGAACTGCAAACACAATTACACGATTGATTGATCGATTGATGGATCATGCATGCATTTAACGTTTAATTTTTCAGCAACGGAAGTTCACAAATGTAGAGCCATATATGGGCTTCTCTTTGTTTCGAAAATCACTGTTTGTTGAAGTGCATTGCCTAATGAATTAATGAGTATGTTTCCTGGCCCCTTTCAACCCAGTGGTTACATGAGCCACCCAAAGCCTTTGATATACTAGTTAGAGCCACTGGAATATACTCATCATCACTCCGGATTCGAACTCATGACCTTGCAATCATAAGTTCAACGCTCTATGCACTGAGATAACCAGTCAGTGAATGAGTAATCACGATGATGATTTGCTATATGATAATATGTATAATACGAAACATAAAATTAAATCGATGTGCACAATATGCATATTCATGGGTACATAAAATGGCGGTCCCGGGAGTAGTATTAGTAACGCCTGCCTCGTTACATCTGGTCACTTTTCATAAAGAGTATAGTCCCGGTGACGATCCATACAGCATACAGATATTACACGTCTAAGTCAGGCGCGCATTGTGCTGAAGCCACTATATAAGTGACGAAAATTATTATTATTATTATTATAATTAGCTTGATTTTAAAACGTTAATATGAAAAGTAAATGATGATGCTCTTAAATACATTTCTTTAGAATTACTACATATATTGACATACATAATAATAATATATTCACTGTGCAATTAATTAGTGTCTCTCATAAGAAGTATGCCTACTATAATACATAATAGGCACATTTAGGTGTTAAGATTATTAATACAAATATGTTATTGGTGACCTTAGAACAAGATATAACAAAATATTGGGTGTATTGTACATATTACACAACACAACAAGCCATTCATCATGATTTTCAGTAGTCTAAAAATTCTGGAATTTCTTAATTATTTTCAATGTATAGTAAAAGAGTGTAATCTAAGAAATACACATATCGGATCCAAAACAGAATAATTATGAGCATATCATTGATCAGGCTGCAATATATCGATCTACAAAGATACATTTTGAAGCCTTCTCGAAATAAACACATGTAACAATTTGTAAACAATTAAAAGTATATTGTTTGTATTAAGTAACCCATTAAAAGTGTTTATCTTTGGGCTATATATTTAACATTTACTTAATCACTTTCTTGTGTAATGATGATTTATATATATCATATACCATGTAGATATTCAGGATATATATATAATATAATGGGTGTGAATAATCTACCCTAACAGCACACGTGCAATAATAAGTACAAAAACAGAGTCTACAATCAAAATGTATTATACATGGTATGTCTAAGGTATATAGGCTATATACATATACTACTAACTGACAAGTCAATATTATACCCCTGTTCATATTCAACAACAATATATAACCGTGGGGTTACCCGGGATATCAGTTTAGAATCATGGATGCATGCATTATCCATCACCACTACAACCCCGTCGTCACAGATTCAATATTACACCACTGTCTGCAATTTAGTCAATTCATCAGATTGTTTTCGAAAATGAAGAAATGCTATTTCTCAAAAATATGTCCAGTTTACCCCGCTGAAGCAACAAGATATAATTAATTCAAGCCTAAGTAATATAAAACACGACAAGATTGTTATTACTTGAAGCCTGTGAACCCCTTTCACAATAAATTGGATTTTCAATTATTTATTAGGTCCTATGATTATATTGCATCATGCGCAACTTGCAACAGCGCGCAACTTGCTATAGCACGCAGTATCTGTCTTAGCAGAATCTGTCTTTGGATTGAAATGTCAAGGTTTTGCTTTTCTACATAGACGATCTACATGGTACGTCATTTCATCGAACTTAGAAGTATTATATAACATAGGAACACCCGTGGCAACGCGGTGTCCATTACTGATTGACTAATTAATAGACGACGATTGGCTGTTGACCATAATAATTACATAATTCAAACGCGTGCATATATCATCTATCAGTCTTGTTTATTACATGAACGGCGCGATAGGATGCAGGATAATACAAGGAATGCTAGGTTCATCATCATGCATTGCAACATTTGGATTGATCGCAATGATTTATAAAAGGAGAAGATGACTATGTTTCATGAAGTAGATTATCAATTTGCGAATAAATTGTCTACACAATATATGCATAGACTGATCGAGTTAGTATCATAGTAACCAACGAGATACGGTGGAAATTGTCTTGTCTCAACAGACTGAACTTGATGCATACACTATAAAAATAAACTAGTCAAATTTGACAAGATATATTATCGCAGGGGCACTTATCAGAAATCTAGTCAAATTTGACCAGATTCTAGTCAAATTTGACAAGATTCTAGTACAAATTGAATAGTTCCAAGTCAAAATCGATCAAATTGTAGTAAAAATTTACCCAGATATAAAATTTGGCTAGATTTCTGGTAAATATACCCCCTGCGACAAGAATGAATGAATGAATAGGTTTCCTGGCCCTTTTCAACGCAGTGGTTATATGAGCCACCCAAAGCCTTTGATATA
>JAODAI010245171.1:0-10265 GCA_027575025.1 Scotoplanes globosa | reverse complement strand
GGGACGATATCGTACAGCCAACGGGCAGAGAACAACCAAAGTTGTCTGTTAACCTCCAGACCTCCAGGATGTAATGGGGGTGGATATCGGTATGCCTCCGACAACCCTGTCTTAGTAAAAAGAGTTGGTCTATCTCTACCCATTACAATCCCCACTGAAAGGTAAAGAGTTGAGTCTACCTCTACCCATCAATATTACCAATGAAAGGTAAAGAGTTGGTCTAACTACTCATCACGATTCCCAATGAAAGGTAAAGAGTCAGTCTACCTGTACACATCACAATTCCCATTGAAAGCTAAGAGTCTGTCTAACTCTACTCATCGCCATAATATTGCCACTGAAAAGTAAAGAGTGGGTATAATTCTACCCATCACTATTCCCAATGAAAGCCAAAGAGTGGGTCTAACTCTACTCGTCACCATAATATTACCACTGAAAGGTAAAGAGTTGCTCTAACTCTACTCATCACTATTTCCACTGAAAGGTAAATAATTGGTCTAACTCCACTCATCTCAATTCCCAATGAAAGGTAAGAGTTGACCTCCCTCTCCTCATCAAAGAGGTCAACTAATATTCCCACTGAAAGCTAAAGAGTGGGTCGAACTCTACTCATCACGATTCCCAATGAAAGGTAAAGAGTCTGTCTACCTCTAAACATCACAATTTCCAATGAAAGTTAAAGTGTCGGTCTACTTCTACTCATCACAATTCCCAATGGAAGTTAAGAGTCTGTCTAACTGTACCCATCAGCATCCCCAATGAAAGCTAAGAGTCGGTCTAACTACTCATCACCATTCCCATTGAAAGGTAAAGAATCGGTCTACTTCTACCCATCACAATTCCCAATGAAAATAAAAGAGTTGACCTCCCGTTCCTCATCACCATAATATTCCCACTGAAAGGTAAAGAGTCTATCTAACTCTACCTATCACCATTCCCAATGAAAGGTAAAGAGTTTATCTACCTCTCCTCATCACCATACTATTCCCACTCAAATGTAAAGAGTTCGTCTACCTCTACTCATCACAATTCCCAATGAAAGTTAAAGAGTCAGTCTAACTCAATTCCCAATGAAAGTTAAAGAGTCAGTATAACTCTACTCATCATAATTCCCAATGAAAGGTAAAGAGTCTGTCTACCTCTAGATCACTATTCCCAATTGAAAGCTAAATAGTCCGTCTAACTTTCCTCATCATCATACTATTCCCACTAAAAGGTAAATAGTTGCTCTAACTCTACTCATCACAATCTCAATGAAAGGTAAAGAGTTGGTCTAGCTCTACTCATCACCATTCCCAATGAAAGCCAAAGAGTGGGTCTAACTCTACTCCATACCATTCCCAATGAAAGGTAAAGAGGCGATCCATAATATTACCACTGAAGGTAAAGAGTTGGTCTCAATGAAAGGTAAAGAGTTGGTCTTCCTCTACCCATCCATGTCGCTCCCTATTGCCTATTGGTAAATCCCAGTGGGGTCCGACTTTCTGTTTACCAAAGTCGTATAATAAAATTGTACCCCACTTGCTTGTTCTTTCACATTTCAGTGTACAAGTACACTCGTTAAATTGCTTGAATGGTCAAGTCCTTTCAAGTATGTGTGTAATTAGTATGTTATTGACATATAGATAAGTAGTTCTATTGTCAACAGTACAATGGGTCAAGTCAATAAAAAATATTCTTCTAATTGAAAGCTAAGGAATCGATCTAACTACTCATCACCATTCACAATGAAAGCTATATTCCCAGTGTAAAGTAAAGAGTTGGTATAATTCTACCCATCACTATTCCCAATGAAAGCCAAAGAGTGGGTCCAACTCTACTCATCTCTATTCCCAGTGGAAGCTAAATAGTTGATCTACCTCTACCCATCACCATTCCAAATGGAAGGTAAAGAGTTGATCTACCTATCTACTGCTGGATCAAGTATGTCAGCAAATCATCAATTTATAACTTTCTTGTCTTTGTAATTACCAACAATACTGTTACTGATTGCTTTGTCTGATTCCGTCACATGGTTGGAGGGTTGTACTCCAGTGACTGTAACTAATTGTAAGTTCTGGAGTTTCAATACAGAGTGATGATGACTTATATTCCAGTCGCTCTAAGTGGTATATCACAGACCTTCACGTATGAGAATCTCCTGAGCAGTTTTCAGAAGCGCCTTGGAGCGTGATCGCGCTGGCGCTCCTTATAAATGAAGGTCCGATATCACAGGATTTGGGTGGCTCATATAACCTCGTTGTTGAAAAGAGTCTGGAAAATTTTATAAATCCATCAGTCCATCTGGTATGAAAGATTTTTGGCAATCCTGTGTAAAATAGGCCAATAATGGATTCAAAACAAGGAAGGATGATGGATATATTGCAGCATCTCTAGTTGAGCTTGGACATCCAAGGCTTTGAGGGTGCGCACCATCATTAGCGGCTCCATTGACTTAAACACTAATTTGGGCTCATGCCAGGGTCTCTTGGCGCCTTGTATAAGTTTGCGGCAGGTTCATGGAACCCCTCGTCGGATAGGTATCGAGTTGATCAATTATGGCACAAAATGTCCATACCAAGTGTGATTAGATTTTGAGCTAGAGAGCCATACATAGAATCAGTTAAATATGCCTCTTAACATACCCCCAAAATGTGAAATTACTCCGCCTTTCCACTAATATTATAAAATATATCAAATTTATGGCCGATCTTCCTCATTTTCACAGAACGTGTACCCCAAGTAATCTACTTCAATATTTGTATACCATCACTGTATGGAAAACGTAGACAAATACTTTTAAGGACTAAGTTTGAGGGATGACAAATACGTCGCCCGTGAATCTGGCTAATGCCATAGGCCTATTAAATGCGAGTAATGGTGGTGCGCGAGCCTAACTAGGCTAGGCAAGGCTAGCAGGCTAGGCCTAAAATTAATAAGTTTTTTAGGGGAAGTGATAAGGATACCATAGGCTACCCCAGAACTAGGTAGACCAGAGCTAACATTGGTAAAAAGAAAGAACAGTTACTAATTTGACCGATGAGTTCCTGTTATATTGGAAAATCCGGATATTTAACAATTTTTCTTCTGGAAACAGTTTTGTCTTCACGATTTTACTTGATATAGAAATTAAATCGACCGTATCTGGATTGAGCCCGAATTGTGCAATTTCAGCCGGGGGGTTAATAATGAAATAAGGTTTCATCTCATAATTTCATATTATATAGACCTAACTCTAGTGTGCACCAAAAGCTAATCAAACAAATGATAATAACAGTAACATCGGAAGGTCAAGATGACGAAAGTATAATTGAACATCGAACAAATATTAGCATTGGTAACAAATATTTACCCCAAAAACAAGGCGTCTCGATCCCCTGTGTCAAAATATCACACTGTAAAAACCACCCAAAAACACAGTGTTGGTCAAGTGTGCACCGAACCAAATTTGGTCAAACTTTGTGTGCAATTTCCCATTGATTTTTTTACCGTAGTTGACCCATTATTGGTGAATTTTGACCATTATGTATACAGGTAAACTTACCGTTTAACTATGCACCAATCCAAATATGATCAAAATCGCGATGGGACTGAATTGCACACAAATTTAAGTTTCACCAAATTTGGTTCGGTGCACAGTTGACCAACACTTGGTCAAATTTGACCAATGTGTTTTCACAGTGCATAATTCTGGACACGGACGTCTGTGGTTGACCGTGATGGACATAAATGTTGATTTAATGTCCACACTGAAATCGATTTAATGTAGACATTAAATCGAATTAATGTGGACATTAAATCTACCAATCAGAAAGATGGATTATACGTGGGGACATAAACTATTTAATGTCTACATTAAATCGATTTAATGTCTACATTACATCGATTTAATGTCTACATTATTTTTTAAAATTATTTTTTCCATCCATATTTTATTAGTATTCTTCAATGCATTTTATACAAATCATAATATTTGTTTCATAAATATTCCTTCAAATAATATTTGAAAAATGCATGAGAAGTGGTATGAAATTTACATTCGTTATCATGAACTAGGCTATTTATTAACTAAGTTAATAGGTATGCAGGAATGGCGGCATACGTATTGCTTTGCAAATATAAATAGATGATCACAAAATGTAAACAGCGCCATAAACCCTAGAAAATAATAATAATAATAATCGAGTGATTCAGCCAAGATCTTAAAATAAAATAACCTGAGAGGAGGGGACAACAAAGTCTATGTCTTAGGTATGACCGATACTAGTGTCAAATCCTCGATCAATATATAAAATTTAAGATAGGCTGACATGTAGATTTTTGTTGTAGAATAAACAAGAAATAAATGAAATTGTTAGTATAGCAATAACTGCATGCTGTTGCCATGGAATAATTATGGAATTACTGAATACTGTTCCCCGACTCGCAAACGCATGGTATACATGGGCCACCCAAAGCTTCCGAAAATAACAGTCAAAGCCACTGGAATAAAAACATTATCACCCCGAATTATATCAATCGAGCTAACCGGACAGACAAAGACCACATAACTGCAATAAGTCACTAATTAACTTAGATAATGGCAATGTTGAAATGTCGTTTCCATAGCATTATATGAAATTAAAGTACCATAATTTCCATTTTGTATATACTTTTCAACTTGCAACATAAATTTAAAATGATAAAAAAAATCAATCAAGATAGGTCTTCTCTCAAGAATTTTCATCTTATTGATATAATATTTTAAATGAACAATAAGATAATTATACGGATGTTTTAAACATAATTTGTAACCGAAATATAGATATTCTTTTGAGAATATAAATTGGTGTCCTAAAATAGCTTGCTTAACATCCAAAATAAATGATTTACTAATAGTTCAGTCCAAAAATAAGTGGTCAATGGTTTGCTTAGAATTGTTACAAAATACACAAATGGGGCTATCATTAACACGCATAATATACAGTAGATGATTTGTAGGAAGAATCCTATGAATAAATCGAAATTGAAAATAATTCAATTAAATCAATCGATTTAATGTCTACATTAAATATTTAATGTTTACATTAAATCGAATTAATGTCTACATTAAATCGATTTAATGTAGACATTAAATCGAATTAATGTCCACAATAAGTATTTAATGTCTACATTAAATCGATTTAATGTAGACATTAAATCGATTTAATGTATACATTAATTTGATTTAATGTGGACATTAAATCAGCATTTATGTCCACCACGGCCAAACATAGATGTACGCCTAAATTATATCTGGTGCATCTTACAGTCGGGCCACATTCTTCCGTTCCGTCTATCATTCGATATAACTTATTCATATAACAGGTTACGCCTTTCTCGGGGTAAAAAGCCTCGCAACCCATATTAACCCTAGTTAATAATTTTTAATGTTTTTAAGGCGATTTGAAACTGCAGCACTGTTCTGGAGTCCGAATGGCGATCGCTTGAATGGAACCGCAGTTTATTAAATAGGCGCAAACATACATAACATGTTTTACTACACCGAGCCATTAACAACGAAATATTGCAATCACCATTCCAAGTTATGTAGGTATGAAAACTAGGTCGACAAGAAATGGTGATGGCATTAAATTTATGCAAATCTAAACAAATGGCCATCGATATCAGAAAGGGTTTGTGCGGATCATCAACGTCATTCAAGACTTGTATCAAAGGGGTGGGATCTGACGCAGTGATTGAGGTGTCAGGCACCGCGCGCACCGCACTATGCAGTACTCATTTTAGACATGGCGGTATCATAGTTTTCATCTCGCAATCGTGTCCTCCTTGTGAAGTTTGGGGACTTTAAGGGGTAGGCTATCATTATAGAAGCTAGAAGTAGAAGTGGCTGCTTATTCCAGTTTTAAAATTCAGTTGAAATATTACCCTATATCCATCCTATACTTCCTTAAACAATGTCATGGTCGGTGTGACATATTGTGCTAGTTGAACATGACCATATGTGAAAAACGTATTATTGTCAATGATTCTCGATGCCATCTCAAATGGTTCTTCTTTTCTCCGCCCTATGTAACGGTTCAGCCAAGTCCTTCAACTTTCTCAGAACCCTTATATTTCTAAACTCGGGCACAATTAAGAGCGTCTGCAAATTATGCAATTAGGCTTTACCTGTTGTAGTTATTGGTGCAAAAAAATATTTTTAATCGCCCTAACATGCAATGGCGAAACCGAGCTTTTCGCTATCATTACGAACCTGACCACTTCGCGACCCTTAAGTAAATTAAACCTAACATTTTTTATCAAGAACTACAGGCTTTATGCATTTAATCCAGCATCACCATAGGTATCATCATGTAAGCTTAGTCGCTCTCATTTGGACTCATTCCAGCAGACCAATGCCCTTCTATAATACGGACTCCAAGTCTGCATATTCCAAGTGAGATCGAACTAAAGACCTGTATAACCAATTCACTACTCGCTTCAATTTATATTAAATGTTGAAGCTAATCATTCCTAACATCACTTTCGCTTTCTCAGTTAGCTGCTTATACGTGCACTATCTGGCTGGTCTTAATTAATGGTTGACATTGACGCCTAAAGTGGAGGGGGGGGCACACCCTCCATCACCCAGAACGGTCGAATATACAAAACTTCAACGTGTAGGCCTACGTATGCACCCCATATAAAAATTAATGTACACGCCACTGTCCAGAAATACCATTGTTGTACGGACTCATCTCTCCCTGACTGGTTGGGGAGGGTGGACCATGGAAAGCCATATATGCAATCCGTATAATGTGTTTGCGTGATTTTTGTGTAGGCCCTACTACATAATTATTATACAATAACTGTAATTCTCATGTGACGTGTACGACAAATAAAATTGGCTAATATGGACCGGTATATGGTTCCAAAATATGCGCGAAACTTGTGTAGAAGCAAGTCGTATAGAATTAAATTAGAACTCCGATATGTTGCAAGTGTTTGAGACTTGGCATTATGTCCCGAATAAGTTAGGTTTCAAATTAAGTCAGAAGATCATGTCAAACTTATTATACGTGTTAGGTAGATATCAATTGATAATTATTTGCTTATGGGTCAGATAAGCCGCCCAGATGACGCGGTAGCCCTCACTTCATCCACGAACTCCACCATGCATGGAAACCAAACGATCGTGACTAGAAGCTATTATATTACTAGTATATTCTACTAGAAAGGGGCATAGTCCCGAGAAATGCCGGTAAATGGGATAATCCGTATAAATAAATATATACCTTATTTTCAGTCTAATGGATTAGAGCATGGTCAACAATCCAGTGATCCTGGACTAGCAAAAAAAACGAGGACAGCGCTATTAAATAGGAAGGTCAGAAATGAGCCGCTATACACAATCAATCAACTGAATCATGTCGAATACAAATTTCAGGTTTTCTGTGATAAACGGGTGGCGCCATTTCGCAACTATATAGTATGCTTCTCTTTTTAAAATTATTAAAAATATATTTAAAAAAATAATCTACGAGATCTTCGCATAATAAGCCATATGTTGTTCAAATGTGGCGCCAGAGCTAGCGGGGGAGTCTGGTGGCTCTGTCTCCCGACGGGGGAAAAATAGTGAATTAGTCGGGGAAATTTTGCTATAGCTACTCAGTGAAATGGTGGTGTGTTTGGAGATTCCTTGATGGCCCGGAACGTCGGTCTCCAGTCAGGGAACCCTTCCCCCGTCAGGGAACCCTGGCGCCATACCCTTGGTCTTATGCAGAGCATACATGTAGGATATGT
This sequence comes from Scotoplanes globosa, assembly GCA_027575025.1. NCBI lineage: Eukaryota > Metazoa > Echinodermata > Holothuroidea > Elasipodida > Elpidiidae > Scotoplanes > Scotoplanes globosa. The sequence goes on along the minus strand of JAODAI010245171.1, from coordinate 2,522 downwards.
AACATTTCTGTCGGTCCCCCGTCGGGGAATCCTGGCGCCAGACCCTTCGTGGTGTGTAAAGCATAAATGTATAATTTCCAGCGAACAGGGATATATACTTTTAGCTAAAAAATATTGCATAATGCACGCAAACCGAACTTGAGATGGCACTCGATCCGCTTTAGCGATGGTAACATAATAGCCCATTAATAGGCATATGTATAACCCATCCCAGTTTGTCAAAATCATTTTTAGACCGGCCCTTAAATATTCGAACCAACGCCAAGGTTCCTTGACTAACGTGGAATACACGTACACGGGGCCTCTCCCGTCGAAATATGTGGGCCTAAAATGTTATCTGTAGATGACGAATTGATGCTTGTAATCTCCAGTGTGGAGCTATGTATATATGCAATGTTATTTTTTGTTATTTTCGTAAAAATGCATTGTCGCCCTCACTTGGGCCCGTCATCGTGTTGTCATTGGGTAGCCTACACTATAAATAGTGTAGTGTTCAATTTCATACTAGTTATGCATCTGCTTTTCAACAGCAGGCGCGGATCCAGGGAGCGCAGGGGGAGTGCACCCCCTATTTTTAACTTTCTTGCATAGACGTTACACTATTCACCGATAATTCCATTACAAGAATGTGTTGGGCGCCACCCCCCCCCCTTTCTAAACGTCCTGGATCCGCCACTGAACAGCATGACGGAGTTCATATGGGGACACACCAATTGGATTGATTTAACACCACATAATATGGTACTATTTTTAGCCCCATAAAAAGAAGTAAAATGCAACAATATATTTTGTCAATTTCACACCATGTGGTGGTGAATTGCATCCCGAAATTGGTGTTAAATTCAATACAATTCCGGTGTACATCTGTGATCACACCATTTTTTTTATTCAAAATTCAGCACCATATTGTGTCATTCAACATCATCGCGAACGATATTCGGAGACATACCATTTGGTATTATTTCATGCCAATTTGGGGATTCAATATTTAACACCGAATAATGGTATGACTTTAAAAATATCGTATTGTTTGATTATACGAATATATGCCAGGATCGATTAAAAATGTACCACAATGGATTTAAACGTATACTTCGAATAATAAAATGAACTAGAACACACCAAAATGACCGGAGTATGACTTTCGTAACATCACATGGTGTTTGAGTGACAACATCCTGAATATAATAGTCGACATAGGCCTACAGACATATATGGTAGAATACGTGACCGTGCGATCACAGGTCCAACGCCCTATCCAACGAGATATCAATGATTCGATTAATTCTTCCATACAAAGCCATTCATACCGTTTGAATTATACTGATCAAAATTTATTACAATTTTGACGTACCGTGACACTAGTAACATCATTATTTTTTAAAGTATTACTTCTGCTTCTGGTTCTGTTGTATATTGGTAAACCCCTTATATTACGGGTATCACAACAAGGAAAGGTGGTACGCTGCGCTGCAGTGTTACTAATAATTACTGGGTTATCCAGGCCAAGACTCTTTGACGTCTGTTGGACTCTCGTTCCAGTCTCTGATAGTTATGGGGTAGAAACAATAGCAACAGCAATACTCATAAAATTCCCTCCAACGATTTGTGTGTGTGGCCGGGGAGAGGGGGGGGGGGGGCCCATCTGCCCCACTGGACCCGCCTGGTATAAACAAATAAGAATATGTAAATAAAAAAACAGTGACGGATCGATATTCTTTTCGTAATGTATTTACCATAGCGCGCAGCTGAAATTAAGATTGATTCTGGCTGTACAAGTTCAATCGATCAGACTTTATGTTCAGACGCAGTTTCAATCAACCAGACGACAGTTTTCTGGCAATCAAATAACTTATTATGCAGAAGAACTGGGTAAATTTATTATGGATATTATAAATACAAATGTGTAGTTTACTTAATAATTCACCTGAGTTGAAATTTAGTCTGTTTCCGTAGAATACACTGAACTGGACACTACGGGTGGTCATCTACTACTAGGCTAGGGCCTATTACTTGATTGAGGCTAGACTTAGGCTATGTCGAAGTAGCCTAGCCTAGCTGTGCTAGTCACATGTTTGACTGAGTGATACTGATAGGCACATGTATGACCCCGGGGTCGCCATCTATATGTCCCCACTATGCCATGGCTATGTCGAAGTAGCCTAGGCCTAGGTATGACTGAGTGATCTGGGACCGCCATTTATATGTCCCCACCATGTCTGACTGGTTAGCTCAGCTGATAGAGCTTTGTACTTATGATCGAAAGGTCAGCCTGGTTTCAAATCCGGAGTGATGATGTTTATATTCCAGTGGCTCTAACTGGTATATCAAAGGCTTTGAGAGGTTCATATAACCACTGCGTTGAAAAGGGCCAGGAAACCCAGTCATTCCAGACCTTCACGTATGAGAATCCTAGGAGAGCTTTTTTCAGCTCCTGGGACATTCAAGGAGAGCTTTTCGCTCTCCTGGACATTTTTCCCATTTTTTTCTTGTCTATATTTCTAATACAACAGGTCCAAATG
>JAODAI010245060.1:0-10265 GCA_027575025.1 Scotoplanes globosa | reverse complement strand
TTCAATTCTCCTAAACTTTTAGTATGTTATTGTCTAGACCCTTCCTAACATAAATCAACCATAAAACGTTTATTTGCGTTTATTTTTTTGGGGTTATGTGGTGTATTGACCTGCCTATAGACTGAGCATCAAAACTGACCATTTTCCAGATTTTGGATTTTTGGTGGATTTTTTGTTTGTTTTTTGACTCGCCAGCCGGACTACCCAGGGTGGTGGTTTGGGTCGCCCGCCGATGTTTTGGGTTGCATTTGGCGGCGGGTGACTGCTTATTTCGCACGCTGATTAATGTAATGGTCAATATGTTATTACATATGTGTAGTCATATGTTATTATACATGTATAATCATAAATGGTCAATATGTTATTACATATGTGTAATCAATAATGTAATGGTCAATATGTTATTACATATGTGTAGTCATATGTTATTATGCATGTGTAATCATCGATGTAATGGTCAATATGTTATTATACATGTGTAATCATCGATGTAATGGTCAATATGTTATTATACATGTGTAATCATCGATGTAATGGTCAATATGTTATGTGCAGTCACCAATATGCCCACAATGTCAGGTTGTGACCGAGTCCCTGGAAACTGTGTCCCGCACGAATATTTTGAGTCTCTGGTATGAAAACGACACACCCGTTTCCAGAAAATATATCTTTTTATAACGTTTGACAAAATATTTGATCGACGATTAGTTCCTAAAGTATTCTCTCTGCAATCAGCCTTATGAATAACAGATTATAATCCCAACTAGCCTATCTGTTGGGTAGCACTAACGTTTAACTTTGTCACTAACCTTGATGGTCTCAAACATTCCGAATTTAGCGAAACGTGTTCATTGTGTTTGCTCCACACACAGCCTACGCATACATTGCCCTATAAACTGCGGCACACAATTACAGCCGCATGACTTATTTACATTATCATAAAAGGAAGGCGCAATGGTTAGAGCATCCGCCTACAAGCCTGGAGACCAGATAGTGGTTTCGTGCCCGCTAGGGTTTGAGACCCCTGGAGGTCGGGTCATACCGTAGACTTTAAAAATGGTACATGTTGCCTTCTCGCTTGATGTTCGCGTATGGAGCAATCCAGTGATCCTCGACTAGGAAAAAATTCCGAGGACGGCGCTATTAAACCGGAAGGTTAGAAATGAGCCGTTAAACACAACCAACAACAACAACAATGATCCTCCACAATCACTCAACTCTCAGCAGTGGCTCCCTCCCATGCAGTAGATATAGGCCTATACATGTGCATGAGCATAGCAGTATACATGACAGAGGCCACACCCCGGAATGCCCAGATAGAAATGTTGGTTCGTAGGTCAAACCTGGTGAGGGGCGTCCATCGGATGATGATTTTAAATGGCGGTCCTGGGGCAGGACACCTCTCTCGTTATTCTAATCTGACAATCTTTTCGCAAAGAGTAGGAAGTTATCCCGGATGATCATTCCTTTTATTTGTTTGTATCGTAAAACCCCCGAATGGGATTTGAATATTGTTACCCTATCTGGCACTAACATAGCCTTGATGCTGATGTGCCGTTAAAGAAATTATCTCTCTATCTAAGCACTTCATCTTTGTTGTGCAATGATTTGACAACATTTCTTATAGGTGAGTTCATGATTTTGAATTAATTATCTATGTATGTATGTATGCGTTTATGTACATATATTTATAAATCGCCTTTTCCTAAAGGTTACAGAGCGCTCGATGACGTGGCAGTGGAAAAATAGGTTCTAGGAACTAGATATGATTTCAATAATCGTTTAAACTGACTGATAGATGTAGCTTTGTATAGTTGTTCCTAGAGGGAAAGAATTCCACACAGCAGCAGCTACTGAAGAGAATGCCACCAGAACCAGCTCTGGAAATGGCACATAGGTTTACCAAAAGATTCCCGACATGGAGCGTACGGTTCGGGTTGGCGTATACCGTTGAATGTGGGTATAAATATATATTGGGGATGTGTCTATGAGGGATTTTTAAACGAGAAGACCAATTTTAAAATGAATTCTTCTCAGAAATGGGTAGCCAATGGAAATCACAAAGCAATGGTGATGCACCGTCTCTACGTTTCTTATTGAAACTAAGTTTGGCAGCTTTATTTTGCAATTTTTGTAAGTGCTTCATATGCTTTAGAGGTCACAGCAAGTAGGTGGCACTGACAGTTGCCCCCAATGTCATATGGTCTTTGGTCAATTTTAGCGATCAACGTCAAACTTTAAAATAATTCCCTTTAATTTTGTTTTAGTCCTTATCGTGCGGAATTAAGACGAAGGCACATTTCAGAAAGAGCCTTTCATTGCCCCCATAACACTGTAGTTAAGAAGAAGATAACATACATAAATTTGGTATTGTTGCCATGAATACTTTTGAAACTCCCAATTTGTTACTCAAGCTAAAAGTCTGTTATGTTTTAATACAGTGCGTGTGTGATGAATCACCCTTGATAATTTTTAATCTTCAAAAATAGAAAATAATAAATCAATCTTTGCAATAGTATACACTAGGTAACAACATTACCTGTAATCATCAACCAACCTAAGTGCCAATACATAGCATAAATTTTACGATAGAACCTTTTTAGTCCGTGAACAATGAATAATGGGGAAGAAATCGGGAGAAAACAAAAAACTTTTTTTTGTTGGGGGGGTAGTGTGATATCACCATTGTGTGACCGGTTATCTCAGTGGATCGAGTGTTCTATTTACGATCGCAGGGCCAGAAGTTTGAATACAGAGTAATAATGACCATAATCCACTGGCTCTGACTGATATATCAAAGGCTTTGAGTGGGGCCATATAACCTTGTTGTTGAAATGGCCCAGGAAACTCAATCAATCAATCAATTGTCCAGGTTGGCCTTGATAATTAATTTAGGAAGTTGGTCATATTTATAGGAATTATGTATTATTACCACTATTTAAACATATATCTTCTTTCAAACTCAATTGTATGATAATTAATTTCTCCGAAGGTTGGCATTGAAGAATCTCCGACTGTAAGTGACAAACAAGGCATCAAATTTTCACTATTTTCTTCTGCCTCATTATTTTGACAGATTATTTGAAAATCACATTATTTTTGCTTTAATTTACGTTGGTTTATTAGTAATAACAAATAATATTTCCAGTTTATATAGTTTGTGGTACTATTTTGGTGATAGTGGATTGTATCATGTAGTACCATCTAGCATTATTAACGATAATTAATATACAGTTTTATTTATTTGACCAGTTCTGTAACTATCATGTTTATTTTTGGAACTCCCGCAATGTGTTTGCTGGACTAGTGATACGCTGTCTCGTTAAAGTAGAGTTAAATACTCAGAATGGTGTATGATTTAATGAACTATCAAATTATCTATGCCGCAAACAGTTGTGAAGTAGACCTGAAATTTATCAAGACAGTTAAGTGTTGGTCTATACTGTAAGCAGATGGTTAGGCCTCATTTTTTTTATTTCAACATTTTCAACATTTCATGTCAGGGTAGCTCACCTCATCTGCAGTATGCTATTCAGGCATGTAATCCGTTCTTAGCTAAGGATAGGATTGTTCTGTATCGTGCTCAATGAATGACTACTAAATTAGTTGGTTCCCTTAGTTCTCTATCGCATGAGCAACGATTGACTTATCTAAGGCTCACAACTTTATATAGTTGTTGTGTTTGTGGCAATCTTATTCAAGTGTTTAAAAATGTTCATGGTTTAGATAGTTGAGTCTGATTATTCTGGTACCAGAGGCCATAGTCTTACATTGTGTAAGGACTATTCCAGGTTAGATGTTAGGAATGTTTCCTTCTCATAGAGAGTTGTTGATGAGTGGAATGGCTTGCTTGCCAGGGTTGGTTTACGTGAATAGTGTCAATGCCTTTAAGAATGGTCTATTTCTAACTGTTGACAGGTTTAGGTGATGGAGATTCAGGATGATAATATGAAGACTATGTCCTTTCTTAATTAACATGAATTCAATTTTTACTCAAGTTAAACCTGTGGTCTAGTGGTCCAATGATTGCAGATTTTGAAATTGGCAGAACCACTTCACTACCACTTCACTGTGTGTGCTTAAGCATGGCACTTCACTCTGTTTCCTTAACCGCAAACACTTTGTCTCGATTGATTTTCTTTACCCAGGAGTAAAAATGGGAACGTGAGAGGTGTTACTTGCTTTGTTCCCACATATGTGTGGGTCAGATTAAATCACCAATGACCAGGGGTAATATTGTTAAAGCGCTAAATTGTTGTCTAAATACAAGGAGTAGGCTGTGGCGTAATTGCTAAATACAAGGAGTAGGCTGTGGCGTCGTGGTAAGCGCTACGCTCTTGTACCACTGCGACCAGTTCTCGATTCCCGGTTGGACGTGCAAATGGGATGGCCATGTCTACAACTAGAGGTTTTACTCCAGGAACTCCTGTTTTCCCTCTATCCCCTTGTCCGTCCGTTGCATCACAGGGCCTTCTGGAAGATTAGCCAATGGCTAATGAAGTTACCCTGACATGAAATGTATAAAATGTCTCGTTGAGATGGAAAAATAATTATAGATAATTATGTAAAATTATGAATCCTGTCTGCAGAATATTATTATCGCGTTCGTGTGGGTTCGAGACCACTGGAAGTATGGTTATGACAAATACTGTAAAAATAGTATATATGTGACCCATTCTATCAAAACCAGGGATATGTCGCCAGATTTCATTTTACATAATCAGCAATAATATCACAGAAAAATGGTCAAATGGTAAAAATTGTATTATTATGACAAAAATTATCATTATTGTGTATATTTATGTTTCTTTAAGTTTGAACATGGAAAAAAATTAAATATAATTTTTTGAAGCAATTTTGTCAACTATTTTATCATACAAAATTAGTGTAATTGTTCATTTTTATTGCCATAGTTCTGATAATGAACATTTATATATATGAATATGAGTGATATTTATACATTTTGATAGCTCGATGATCAATCATAAATGTAATCAATTGTACATATTGGAAATAATATCCACTCAATTTATGACTTTTTTGCAATATCCCTGGTTTTGATAGAACAGGTCACATATAAATTGCCTTCAGGTTTAATATAAATATTTAGTGCTCAAGATTGGTATTTATAGGCATTGTGAACTGTTTAGTGATCTTCGACTAGGAAATTATTTGGCGCTTATTAAATAGCAAAGATTACAAATGGGCTGTTAAACATCTATCAATCAATGTCTGATTTTGTGCCTGATACTGTGCACTCATTATTATTTGGAAACTGCAGTTGATATTCGGGAATATTCTCATTTGGAAATATTCTCATTTGGAAACTGCCGTTAATATTCGGGAATATTATTTTTGGGAATATTCTCATTTGGAAACTGCCGTTATTATTCGGAAATATTATGTTTGGGAATATTCTCATTTTGGAAACTGCCGTTAATATTTGGGAATATTATGCTTGGGACTATGATTATATATTGATGTAATTGCAGAGTGGTGAATGCTGACTTCTATTTCCAATATTCAAATAAATTGGTATTACGCAGACTTAAACTGTGATTGTTGAATAAGCGTCCGAAAATAACTCCACCAACCGATGTTATTATTTATTATTTTGACATGTTTCAGTTCTAAATGGTAATGATTGTGTCTCTAAGAATTGTGGTGTGGTTTGTAAACTGTTTCAATTGAATTGATTTTACGGCTACAGAAATCATGAACAAAGGCACTGCGTCAGTATTCAAGATTTAAAGTTACCATCATAAATTTGTATTACATTTTAGAATTGTACATTTTATAACATTTCCTTTCTGTCTGGTTAAAGTTTAAATCAACTAAACCAGGTGAAAAATCATTATTTTGAGGATTTTTAAAAGAATGGTCTGAATTTTTAACTTTAACTGAAATTTTCTCTAGAACTTGTTCTTTGTGTTGTATTTCTTGTGACATGAATACCCTTATAACTATATTATGCTACACATCATTAGGAAGCTAATTCAATTATATTGACAGTAAGACATTATGTCAATATTTTCAAAAATCGACTTCAAACTCATTTTAATATGTTGGGTCACTTTATTATTATTATTGCATTGTGGGAGATGAATAGGATGTACATTAATAGGACGTAGATGTTGGTGATTGCTGGTTCAAAAATTGCATGAAAATTTATTATTTTCTTAACACCCGCAAAGCAAATACTACTAATAAAAGTAATTCACAATAATTATTATACTCACTAGTTGTGTAAATACTTTTGTACATTAATTGTATTGCTGAAATGGATTATTAAGTTCTTTCGTGCTACAGTATTACATCATGCTAGCTAGCCTGCCTGTGTATTTGGTTGATGTTGATAACATTAATGAATTTCATGGCTGCATACGTAGACATACATGTATTTGGTGAATTTAATGGGAAAGATCCTATTACCCTGATTACTTCAATCATACTGATGGAAAGAGGACCCCCTCCCCCACACACCAGATGGCGATTATCCTAAAGGACTGAATATAGAGGCAACATTGAAATCTAAGCATACTGTCTATTTTAAAGTATGCTTTGCCCGAGAGCTATAATTGTTACAATCTAGTATGCTGTTATATTTTTATGATTGTGAGTAATATTAGAAGGGAAAAATAAATAAATAAATCAATAATAAAACACCTCCGCAGCTCTCCCGCAATATGATGGAAGATGGTCCTGCGAGGGGTAATATGAGGGTTAATATAAAAACAAATCGAGCATGGTATAATTTGGTGTCATTTTGAAAGTCCACCCCTTCCCCATAAGGCTCATATGTCCACCGATGGAAAATAAATCAAGTCACACACCGCCTAGTCACTGATCACCCCCAGGGCTCAAAATAAGAATCAAAAGGGGCACGGCCAAGATGGCCAGATTACCATGAAGGGGGCACCTCATTGTGCTGAAAGTCAATGGAAATTTGGCCTTCGGTGTACAATTATTTTGGAGGGCATCAAGGCCAAAGTGAAGGGCACAGAGGCCATGGCCTTCAGTGACTCCGGTTATTTAGAGCCCTGCACCACTATGGTTTTAAAATACCATATATTTTGTAGGTAATTCAATATTATGACTGATTATATTACTGTATGTGGATCTGTGAAGTAAATTGCACTTCAGATATAGAGACAATCCTTGCTGATTATGAACAATTATTACACCGTTTATCCGGCTATGTAACCCCTGCGCCCTACCAATGCCGAAGATAAATCCCAAACCGGCGGAATTGTTGGTTACAAAATTTAAGAAATACTGAAAATTATGTATAATAATTGGATATATTTATGTTAAGTATCGGCTACTTTTAGCACCCACCGCCACATTCCTATTATGAACTGCACCCCAATAAGGTGAATCGAGCGCCACCAGTCCCCGACTTGTATACCTGGCTGTGTAACCCCTGCTTTCCTAATACGCCATGCATAGCCAATGACAATTAAACCAAACAGGTGCATATTGTAATTTAAAACTCGGGAAACGCAAATCCTATCACATACACCACTCCTCTTGAATTTATTTCAACATATATACTGAACATGTGTGTATTCAAGGTCACTTTTCACTACAAACTCTTCCTTTGACTGGATATAAATGCAACGGTGCTTTTGAGTCAATAATTAAACGCTGTTGGACACGCCCGCACGGTTCATATAATTCGTTGAGTGCATATCTTGCGCCGGTAATGTTTGCATCGCCAGGAGACAACTGCTGTAGCACAGAACCCTTTATGGGCTACGTCTTGATTTAATTAGTATTGACAAGTTGATTGAGCTGCTGTACCGTGCTGCCTCTCATCTCATCCAATGTGGAAACGGTGAAGACTACTTGAGATTATTATCAATTGTCCTTTTTTGCGGTATCTTGCTCAATTTTCTCTCTTCTATATAATTATCCCTGTCTTTTCAATTTCATCATATGCTGCCGTTATCTCGTCTCTGCAATCTCGGAGAGAGATTGGGGATGTTTACGATGCTGCACGGTCTCGCAGCTTATGGAATGTGTAAACATTGGGTAGAGTAGTGCTTGCTAAATTACTATCGGCTGTACTTTGTGTGCAGTCTTATTCAATTTTCACTCTTATGTAATTAATTCTGTTTTTGTTTCAATTTCATCTCAATGATTTTATCTCTCGACAGTCTTATCTCTGAGAGAGTGAGATTGAGGATGTACTGCTTACTATGCAGCACTGTGTCACATCTTTAATGTGTAAAGTCTGATATTATTATCGCCAAACTGGTATGTCAAAGACTTTTGGGGGGTGGCTCATATAATCTCTGAGTTGAAAAGGTCCAGGAAAAATAATCATTCCCTTGTACTTTGTATGCAGTCTTTCTCAATTTTCTCTCCCTTGTATAATTATTTATGTTTTTGTTTCAATTTCATCTCGATGATCCGCCGTCTCATCTACAGTCTATAAGAGAGGGAGATGAGGAGGATGTTTACGATACACTGCTGACTCACGCCGAGATACAGGGCAACGTCAACAAGGTCAACAGTGAGTTCCTATTGGCTGTTACTGGGGGAGACGAGTCGTTTGAATTAACGGGAGGAAGATTTGCGGAAAGAGAACTATTTACGCTAGTAGCCAGGGGATGGCATTTAGTCATTTACTTGGGTGTGGTCAAGGGTGAAGCGCCTGACGGCCAAGTGATTTGGGATTGATACTTCCAACAGATTTAGTATTAAAGGTTAAAGGGGTGATATGGGGTGCCCTTAACTCTTATCATGCTGAGCGTTTTTTTGTAAACTGATTAACTGATCATATTTTAAGATCAACTGATCATATTTTAAAAATATTTTCAATGTATTTTCTATCAACGATTACAGGAAATATCTATATAGGAGCAGCAATGTTTTTGTAGCTCAAACGATATATGGGACTATGTAGATTCTATATACCGCCATCACTTTTATCTAAAATATTTTCTAAGACCAGGAAGAGCCCCCGACAGTGCCCCCGTGCCCCGCCGACGCGGCGGGAACTACCGCCTCTCGGTGTACTTTTGTTCGGGCGGGAGTTCCCGCCTCCCGCATGATAAGAGTTAAGTCATTTGCTGGGGTGGGTTAACAAGGGTGAAGTGCTCACAGCCAAGTGATTTTGGGGGTTGCTACTTCCAAGCGATATAGGTTCAAATCAAAGATAATCAACAATGTGTTTATTTTCTTTTGTCTGACAGACCGGTTTAACTCAGAGTGGTCAATAGAGTTTCAATACAGAGAGATAATGATTGTATTCCTGTGGCTCTACCTGGTTCAAATAACCTCTGTATTGAAAAGGGCCAGGAAACCTATCAATTGATGTTGAAAATGGTTGAAAATGGTTATCAATTGATGTTGAAAATGGTTGAAAATGGTTATCCAATAGATTAACCATGTAAGAATAGTGAGTCAGCCATGTATTCATCTTGGTCAGTCCACCTTTATTTTGGGTGGTCGTGAGAGGTAGTAGCTGTCTGTATATTGCAGTGGCCACTCTCCGGTAACTATGTCGATTCATAGGCTAAACCTGGTGAGGGGCGTCCATCGGATGTAGACGTTAAATGGCGGTCCCGGGGCAGGACTACCTGTCTAGTTCTTCTAGTCTGGCCATCTTTTCGCGAAGAGTAGGAAGTTATCCCGAATGGTCTTTTATTTGTTTGTATAGTTAAAACCCTGAAAGGGACTTGAATATAATTAATCTATCCGGCACTAATATAATCTCGGTACCATTAAGGAATTATCTCTCTCTCACATTATTACGTTCCTTTACCAATATATCGATCAATTTCTCATAGTACCGGTGCTTTGGCACAGCGGATGAGGTTTTACAAACTGCGACGCTCACCAATCGGAAGGTATAGGGTTTGAACCCAGTAACTGTTTTCCAATGCACTACTTTTCACATTCAAATTAACTAAACTTGACTTGAAATGTATGAATTGGAAGACCACCAGACGCGAAGTTGTAATTTACGAGCCTCTTCCACTTTGATGGCTGCTTAGCGTTGTAAAATTATGACGCTCTCCGGGCCAGTTATTATCATTATAGATGTATCTTCTGCTTCTACTGGATACTGCCCAAATTACTGTGCAAACACCTCCGGAACTGGTATCATGCACAGTCGCACAGGTCGTAATCGACCACGTAGTGACTAAATTTTGAAAGGTGCTTTAAAATGCCCAATGCTACAAAGATCCAGCTTTCGGACAGGTGTTTTCAAATATTTACGTCCGTAGCCAATCTGACGCTCTTCAGTCACAAGT
>JAODAI010244949.1:0-10267 GCA_027575025.1 Scotoplanes globosa | reverse complement strand
ATATGTAGTGACAACATAGCGCAATATTTCGAAGTCAACACGACTTCATCTTTAGGCTAATGCAACAAAAAACAGCCTGACATTTGTAATTAACAAAAAAAGCCAAAACCCAAGGCTATAGGACCCAAGGCGACATAGGACCCTAAACACTTCGTAAACACCTAAACGTTTTATGTGTAGAGACTAAACACAAGATGTACATCTTGTGTTTAGTCTCAACACATAAAATGCATAGTTTGTGTTTAGTCGGTGTTTAAATTGTGTTTAGAATACAACTTTAATAAACGTTTAGGTGTTTACGAAGTGTTTAGGGTCATATGTCGCCTATGATATAATATTAGCCTGAACGCCATATGGTGTTCGAAATATGTTACAGTTTGGTTTTACAGTGTAGTACTAACGGTCTCTTATTTTTTTATTCTAGAACTAGTTTCCTATAGAATAATTTCTTATAAAAAACTTGTATTGTATTTAGAAGAATCATCGCCGATCAAATTAACTTAAACAAGAACATATATACAACCTTACTAGTAGTAATATAGAACTTTATGAACCGGCAGTTTATCTAGCATTGAGGTTATACAATGATTGACAGTCGACACTTCGCGGGATATGCATTCATGGTACATTATGGTCACGTGGGACACGTTAATCATTGTATGACGGCCATATTTATGTAATTTGTCTTTTGAAACAAAACATGTAATTCGCCTTTTTGGCATGTTGCAGCCCTTTGATATATGTCATGGTAATGTTGGAATGTCTAGATCTATTATAAATGTAGGCCTATATAATTCGTGCACAAATGACGACCTAGTTTTTGTAATATATTTTTAATCCAGTGTTATATTTCATGAATGTCTATAGATCTATTATAAATGTAGGCCTATAATTCGTGCACAAATGACGACATAGTTTTTGTAATATATTTTTAATCCTGTCCTGTTATATTTCATGTCTTCGATGACAACCATGCCGAAACCAATTCTGGCATTTCCGACATTAAAAACTCCTGAAAACCTAAGTAGTAGTATATAGTAGTAGGTTGAGTCACGTCTAATGTCGTGTTTCCTCCACTTAATTCGATGTTGCGCAAAGTTCATTGCATCATTAAAATTGTTAATGTTCCGACCTTTTAATTGCGACTTTTGTGTACCGAATAACGTGGTCACTGGTCTTCCTTTTGGTTTATGTGTGTATCGTAGTGCTTCTCTCGGTGCTAGTTTTGCTGGGGCATCACCATGAAGTCTGGAAACATGTCCAAATGACCAAAGAAACGTAGTTTTCTACGAGCTACTGTAGATTACCAAGATGTCTGATTTGTTTGACGGTAGAGCTCTTCGTTTGATATCATAACATGTGTTATAAACTCATAAAGGTAAAAATGTAAATGTGATAAGCCTTTTCGCAGTCTCGGAAAATTGCGTGTGAAGGAGGAGGTCACCAAAGGTTAACGAAGCAAAACAAACGAACAATAGAATCCGGTACCATTTTCACAGAACTGGGCACTGTACGCCCCTGGGCTGCGTCATTGTTGGATTACGGAATATCGTATTCACATTATTGCAACTGATAGTTTTACTCGCCTTCCAAGTTTGTATTCATAGGATGATTATAATTACATGTAACTACAAAGTATAGAGTTTATCTTTATAATACTACTTTTATAATTTTTTTATTACAAATGAAGGCCAAATATTAATAATCAATTGTTTGTTGACGTTTTTTTACAATGCAGATGACCTCCTGGTGCACATGCGCTATGCTTAATCTCGGAGACTGTGAGAGGGCTTATTGTCATGTCATTTATATAGCGCCTTTTTCTACCACATAGCACTGTACATCCTAACCAGTGTTTATAAAATGTGTATAACACAAGACCATATATAAAGCGTTATTACAGTTCCATAAATATACATATATATACCAGAAACCCAGTCGGCATGGGTACTCGTATGCAGTTCCTAAATTATTGTTAACGGCTCATTATTTGAGAAAAAAATTGTACGTGCATTCCTAATCACGAGAATGTGTTCACTGCAAAGGAATTTATTTCAGTTGTGATAACAATATCGAAACTAGACTACGAAATCCCTTTCCAAAAATACTTCAAAATAGACAATACTTGTTATTTTACTGTATCCTGTGCCAAGCATTCGTTACTGTTCAATAACATTTCCCGGTAGCGATTTTTTTACTAGTCAACAATGACAATTTTACAACGAGCAATCGCATTGCTGAAAATGGGTGACGCCCACCGGGCGACGCCCACCGGGCCACGCCCCTTGTCGAAAACCCACTTTATGTTACATATATGTACATTGTGCGGTCGGATTATGAAAGCTCGATATCGATTACGTGTACTGAGGAATGTTGACAATTTGGAGAAATTCCAGATCCTAGAACTTGTTTTCTAATCAATTTCCATTTTCGAAAATGTTGTCAAAATGCAAAATTACCCTCGATTCGACTAGTAGTAAAAATATCGCTTCCCTGCAAAGCTGGGAGTGTGCTTTATACAAGCATCATTTTGCTTTCGCCAGCCCAGACCTCCTCGGCTAATTCTTATTGTGTTCGGTTAAAAAAATATTGAATATTATGTTTATAAAGTGGAAATAAATTGAATTGAAAGTGTAAACCTACATATGAGACTATTGTTATCGGGAATCAGACTCCTGATTCACTGCACAGTCAGACAGTTGTACTATCAGCACAACAGCCGGGTGGACTAAGACGCCACACGCAAAACGGGCTCACAGAAAGTTCGGAAGTTCCACACGTGTTGCGCGTGGCAGTTCGCCTGCCCGGCTACCGTGTCGATAGTAACGCATAGGTCGTGCTGCAGTATTATCACTGAGTCGAGGATACAACATAATAAATAGGACCCATGTACTCTCCCCGTTGTTGATCGACAGGCCAACGTCTTGTGGGAGCAGTTCTCGCGCACCTGAATTGAATTATTGTCAAGTTCAAGTTTTATGGGACAATAAACCGATAAATTATTGTTGTTTGTAGCCTGATTCCCTCCCCAGACTGAATTACATCGGTAGACATACCATCTCTCGTTTTGCTACAGAGGTTCAGCACGTGATGTCATTCCATCGAATTTAGAAGTATTATAATATAAAAATACCCCCTGGTATTGGCTTAACTATTCCTGATTGGCTGATTAACAGACGACGATTGGCTGTTGACAATAATATTTACACCACGTGACATAATTCAAGCGCAGGCTAGAAGCCTCTATCGGGAGGTCTATTGCAGGCATGTAAGTATCAGGTAAGGTAAATTAGATTTATCAGTATTTCGAGAAGGATAATTGGAATTTGGCAAAGTCACATGATGAAACTAGTGTATGAAACTACATATTCTATAATGCATGCTGACCCCAAACCTCCTAGACAATAACACGAATTTACGATACAGCTGCAACTTGATGACTTAATACGGATATCTGATGGATACAATCTTCTGGGTCTCTGTCATAGTGATTCGTAGAGATTATGCTATAAATCAATTGGTTGACTCATGTTGATTGACTCATGTTGATTCTCCAGCGGAGAGGCTGAATATCATTAAATTTGATGTATTTCTATATATTTATTTATACTTCTATGCCTATGTGTGTATTTATGTATTCTATATATGTATGTCCATATGTTTTTATATTATTTATATTAGATTTTTATGTATTTCTATATATTTATATGAATTTCTATTATTTTTTATTTCTGTGATATTTCTATGATATTTCGATATGTTTCCAAAGGCCTATATTTATTTCCATATACAATTACGCATGGTTGGAAATCTCAATACAAAATTAAATATAATATTTTATTATTAAATATAATATTTAGACCATCTTAAATGTTTAATATTAAATATTAAAATAATCTGCTATCATGTCCCACTCTTTCATACACGGTATGGGTATAGCTGTCCTTCTTTGGGGGAAGCCATCCCCTTTTGGGGAAGTCGTCCACCTAATGAGTAAATATAACAAAGATTTATATAGCGCCTAATATCCAAATTTTGACACAATGCTCAGTGGCGCTTTTATATTTCCCCAGTCATTGATGAACTCGTCGAACCCACAAACGTAGGTCATTCGCTGCAGCTAACTGACTGCGCCCGGTGACATAGATTCATCTCGGTAGGTCCCCAATTATACACCTGGGTGAAGAGGAACAATCGAGATAAAGTACCTTGCTCAAGGATACATGTCAAAATAAGCACCATGCTATATATATATTAATATATCCACTGCCCCAGTATATATGATATAAATATACATCATATACTGGGCCTATATTAAATATGTATTATATTGTGCAGAATATAATAATATTCCTTATCCTTTTTAATGCAAAGGCTACATAAGCCACTCAAAGCCTTCGATATACCAGTTGGTTAGAGCGACTGGAATATAATCAGGTAGGTCTATATATATATATAATATATAAGTATATTGAAATCATGAAATTGGAAGCATATGTATATAAAATATACATTTACATATAATTACAAAACAACATGGTTATTTTATGGTATTTAATGTCATAGCAGCTGTGTAATGAGCTAAATAGTTTAACCATTTATGTATAATAATTAGAATGATGCATTGAGGCACTGGTTCTTTCAGTTCGGATTCATGGCTTGCTTAATATCAGCCGTGTTATTAAAAACTTTAAATCTTCACTTATTTATATTGCAATAGCTAACTTAATATTATATGATTTTCCACACAATAGGCCCACATATGCCTTTTTTTCAAATCCATGCACTTACTGTAACGCCAGTACCAGTATTTTTTCTTCTACATCATATATGTGGCTCAGCTCACAGACAAAATTGGCTTGTCAAATATCCCAGGCTCTGGGATGGGTGGTTACGATTGAGACACTGCCTGACCATATACGGACAATCTACACTGAAACAGCGCAGAGTGAGCAAGCTCCCGACATCAGAGTGCATGTACGCACATACAATGGGTGTGAAATCAGCTTGTCAAATATCCCATGCTCTGGGATGGGTGGTTACGATTGAGACACTGCCTGACCATATACGGACAATCTACACTGAAACAGCGTAGAGTGAGCATGCTCCCGACATCAGAGAGCAGGTACGCACATACAATGGGTGTGAAATCAGCTTGTCAAATATCCCATGCTTTGGGATGGGTGGTTACGATTGAGACACTGCCTGACCATATACAGACAATCTACACTAAAACAGCACAGAGTGAGCATGCTCCCGACATCAGAGCGTAGGTACGCACATACAATGGGTGTGAAATCGGATTTACGGGACAAAAACGATAATCCCACATTTCAGACCATGTGACCACAGAAAATATGATTTTGTCTATTCACGCTCCAGCAGACTACCAATGCATTGTAAAATAGTAGTACATGTGTCCATATCAATGAATGATGACTGGGATCTGAATTTACTCTTAGTACTCTACACATCATATTCTCTCATGGCAGATCTAGTATATTCTTTTTGGAGTCGTCAGAATCAGATGGTGATGCTTTCTCAACCTGAATACTCTATGCATGATATTCCCTCATTGTAGATATTGTTTTATTCTTTTGGAGTAGCTAGATGTGGCTGCTTTCTCTACCTGTCCTACTCTACACATGCAGTGAAAGAGTTTAAGGGTAGTCCGGTTGCCCCAGACGACCAGATTTGTTGCAGGGCAACCATAATCTTCCCTAAAAAGGACATGTGGGTGCCCTGCGGACAATCATATTTTTACAGCTAGAACTGCGTATTCAGTGCAGTAATTTAACCAGTATAATGAGTAATAGAGACCAATACGTAGGCCTACATGTAAATAAATGACTACCATGTATTCTTATGTAGGCCTACATATCTAGTAAATTCACGTTTGAATGCGGACATTGCTCAAAACAGGGCAACTAATGCTTGCAGGGTAACCATGATCTACCTATTTGTGGTTGCCCTATAGTCGTGGACGACCAGGCACATTCCCTTAGATTCTTACCCTGCACGTGGTATTCCCTCATGTACATCTAGTCTATGTTATTTTGGAGTTGTCGGATGTGGCTGCTTTCTCTACCTGTCCTATACTCTACACATGTTATTCCCTCATTGTAGATCAAGTCTACTCTTTTGGAGTCGTCATATGCGGCTGTTTTCTCAACCAGTATACTCTACACATCATATTATATTATTACACTATATTATTACTCAACCAGTATACTCTACACATCATATTATTCTGTCATTGTAGATCAAGTCTATTCTTTTGGCGTCGTTGGATGTCGGTGCTTTCCCAAATCTTTAAATGACACACTGGCAGATCCCCTCTCAGCTGGCTTGGCCTGATTTGGAGGAAAGAGAGAAAAAGCATTAAATGAAGTAAATTATTCTGATTCTTGAATAACATAATCTGTGCATAATATATTGTTGCCACTCTATGGTATATGACTATATGGACACAGGGCCTAATTGATCGAGCCTGTGAGCCCTTTCAACAGTAATTGATTGATCATGTTTATAACAGGACATTTGTAACATTGCAATTAATAGTTCTATGGTTTGTTATCCACGCTGCAATCTTGCAAACTGAAAATAAAGAAAAGGGTAACATGCACCATTCTTAAACAACAAGGTTAGGCTATATATGAGCTAATAGTTGTATGGTTTGTTATCCACGCTGCAATCTTGTACACTGAAAATAAAGAAAAGGGCAACATGCGCCATTCTTAAACAACAAGGTTAGGCTATATGAGCCGCCCAAACAAAGTATTTTATATACAGGTACCAGATAAATCCACTGGAATATAATCATCACTACTCAGAATTGGATTCGCTGACTGTCTTGTGATCACAAGTCAAACGCTTTATTCACCGAGCTAGCTGGTTCTCTGGTTTGTTATCCATGCTGCAATCTCGTATACTGCAATCTCGTACATGCAAAATGTGCCATTCTTAAACAACAAGGATATGCTATATGAGCCCCCCCCCCCAAACAAAGCCTGTGATATACAGGTACCAGATAGATTCACTGTAATATAATCATCACTACTCAGAATTGGGTTCACTGCATTAATTCATCTTCTTGTGATCACAAGTCAAACACTTTATTCACCGAGCTAGCTGGTCAGATAAGAGGTGATAAGTAGTTTATATAGGGGGCACATAGTAAGTGTTGTATTATTACATACATTATATGTTGGTATTATTATATCATTTATAAGAGTTTAATAGTCAAAGTACTGTTTGGGTATATGTGATGCACCACGGCACATCAGGTATTATGTCGGCATTCTTCATTTATAAATGGGGGAAGTTTTCCTCCAAAATAGACCATGTGTGCAATGGAATATGACCAATTCCATTACAATTAATAGTTCAGTAAATTAGAAAAGTAATATTCTCTTCATTCTGGTGTGAAAATAAATATTTCACAGGACTCTAGACACAACAATATTCATTGGAAATTATCATTGAATGGATGCAAGATTTGGCAAAGTTTGCCTGATAAAGTGAAAAAATCCCAAACCCTATACTCATTAACAAAAATGTTAAAAGATTCATCTGATTTCGCAGTACAATTAATTCAGACTATAGTTTTACTTCTGTTAATTAGTCATCTAAAATGATGTCGGCATGTTTTCTCAATTCTTCTTCCCCTTTTCTCGTATCATACTTGAAAATACATTTCCTTTTTATCTTCTCCGTGTTCTCTGGGCACCAGCTTCGATGAACATTGTATATTTATCTGCTGTCCATCATATGTTCCAATGTATAATATCAATTGTGAAATGTATTGTTTGATGTATCATATGTGAATAAACTTGAACTATTGGGCTCCTCTTTCTTTTGACACTAATATCTCAATATGACCAAGAGTGGACATAATACGTACCTGATCTGCCATGGTGCATCACATATTCATAATCGCTATATTATTGTATTCAGGACAAAAACAGACTTCTACCAGCAGACAATGTCTTATCTGCCTTTAGATGACTGGATCATATCCCAAGAATCATCCGCAAGAAAGGTGTCAATTCCTCCACATGAGAGATTCGTGTAGGCATCTACAACCGGTGTATGTTGTACTAGTATTATAATGAAGTTAATCTTAAGCACTGACGCAGAATATATATGATTTAGTAATAGCGACAGGGCTCCAAAATAATTGTACACCGAAGGCCAAATTTTGCATTGACCTTCTGTGCTAAGGGGTGCCCCATTTGTGGTTACAACTGTCTGCCCTGATAATTTGGCCACTTTGGCCTTGTCCCTTTTGATTCTTATTTTGAGTCCTGTAGCGGTATAATACTGTATTATTATTATTAATTAAAATACCACTTCTAACAGTTTAATCATCCTTGTCTAGCTGCTGTCTCAAGGTATCATGTAGCGAGTATTATGAACAAGAAGGTGTCAATTCCTCCACACGAGAGATTCATGTAGGTATCTACAACTGGTGTATGTTGTACTAGTATTATAATGAAGTTAATCTTAAGCACTACCGCAGAATATATATGATTTAGTAATAGCGGTATAATACTGTATTATTATTAATTAAAAGCCCACTTCTAACAGTTTAATCATCGTTGTTTAGCTGCTGTCTCAGATATCATGTAGCGAGTATTATGAACAAGAAGGTGTCAATTCCCCCCTCCACGTGAGAGACACAGCCACTAATCTCCCACATGGAGGGTAATACCAGGGATCTGCTGGTAATACTCTACAATTGGAAGGTAATCAGTCTTTGAGATAGAGACTAATCATCACTTGACGACATATTAATGTCACTATTTATGCACATTTCATATACTGTAGTATACAAAAGCTGGCTATTCTCTCTCCATTACCCTACGGAAATAATACACTACAGCGACTATACCTGGTTGATATTGTTGTAGGCTACACGATATTTATAACAGATGAATAAGATACAGGAGGAAATAATCATGTCATTGTAGCTTTATAATAAGTTTACAAAATCAGAAGGATAGATCCTATATACAATCACAAATTTATTAAAAGGGGAATAATGTCTGTAGATACACCTCATGATATTTATCAACCGGCAGTAATACCACAGCTTTATTTAAATGTATTATGTAAGGAACTAGAATGGTGAAAACAAGACAAATAAATAAGAAGAACTGCACTATCACTTGCAGCTTGTTATACTATGAAACTTGGTGGATAGATATATAAAATTTAACATGGTGGGGAGAACATCCTGGAATTACTGGAAAGTATAAAATATATATGACACATTGAAATTAATAGGCATGTATTAAACGATAATAAAGTTTTTTTCAAAGTCGCCATAACTTTTTGGGATCTCCATAACAATACATTTCTCTCTATAAGAAACTAGGGTCAGACCTTAATTACCAGACTTACTAAAAAAAAAACTTCTTAAATATCAGTCAATTTAGTATTAAAAGTGTCTTAGCAGGTTTTTTAACAGAAAACATCAACACAATAATTAACGTAGGGCAACCATGACACAGGTGCATAAAGCATATATCATTGTGTCAGATGAATAAAAATATACTAAAAGACACAAAAATACATTAAAAACTGTATTATTTTTAAAGCAGATTGCCTGCTATAATTATAATGTTACACATTGTCACTCTGGTTGCATATTTTCGTATTCAATTAAATACAATAATTTGAAGTTAACATAATTTGTTAAAGGTCAACTGAACTACAGTTAGTATTGGTATATCTAAACTTAACTGTACGCGTGTATTGAAGGCAATATCCCATACAGCTTGTGGCTGATATTGAAAACGCCTACAC
This sequence comes from Scotoplanes globosa, assembly GCA_027575025.1. NCBI lineage: Eukaryota > Metazoa > Echinodermata > Holothuroidea > Elasipodida > Elpidiidae > Scotoplanes > Scotoplanes globosa. The sequence goes on along the minus strand of JAODAI010244949.1, from coordinate 457 downwards.
CAGTACTTCTAGAGCGAATTGTTGATAGAACCTTTCATGAGTGGGAGGTGCAAGCTATTATATAAAATATATTATTACTAGATTGAGCACCCTTACTGCCCCCACACAAGATTACTTGCCCTTGGCTTTTAAATAAACTGTATTATTTCAGCTCATTTTCTTAGAGATCGTAACAAATGCAAAACACATTTTCAAACATCTCTTTCAATTTCAATTTGACAGTAACTGCATTGGATAAATTGATTATACATCCAAATATATATCTTAAATTAAACTAGATATTTTTTTTTTAAATTGTAAAATAGTCCTAAAGCGATCAATACTTTGTACACTTTGGGGTATTTGGTTACACACAGCCTACAAGTAGCAATGGTATACACGAAGGACTTTAATGATGATATGGGTTATTAGGGGTGGTCTTGGTCAAGGCCCTGTGGTATTTTATTATCATAATTTC
>JAODAI010244838.1:0-10269 GCA_027575025.1 Scotoplanes globosa | reverse complement strand
TGTGTACTTATTCTATAACTATGACTATGTAACTGCATAATCGAAGATAAGAGAAGGAACCCAATCACTACACGACAGTATGGAAGGTGGTAAGTCATGCACGAGTGAGAACGGCGTTATTGGTAACCTTGTATTACCAGTTAATGGCGATAATGCGTCTCACTCAGCGCATGTGGAAAGCGTTCAGTCTATTTTCCTGACTGAGGTATAGGGTCCAGGTTTCCCTGCCATACAAAAAGGTGATAAGAATTAATTCTTTGTAGACGGCCAACTTCGTAGGAATTGTATGTTTCCCGTTTTCCCATACACGTCTTGGTTGTCTTGCGAGGGTAGTTCTACCATAAAAAACATACATGTATGTTATATGCGGCCCTGGTCTAATATAGTATAGTTGTATAAGGTGGTGTACGATAATTCGAGATAGCTCAGTGGTCATGACAACGGACTAGTGACTGTGAGGTCGTGGATTCGAATCCCAGCGCTGTGGTTAACTTGGGATATGTCATTGGGCAATGCACTTTGTAGAATGGAACACCTAGTCAACTCCTTCAGGACTTGGCAAAAAAACAGGGCATGGCTATTAATATAAATGTAAATGAGAGTGAAGAAGCATTGTAATGTCCAGGAGGACAACAGGAGGAAGGGACCAGGCAAGGACGGTAACTATTTGTAGTGACAACTAATTACAATAACTATATATAATTACATTATATCACTTTTCTCCAGCCATTGGTGAAAACCGAAATAAGCTGAACTCAGTTCGTCGTTGTTTGAGCTGTGAGCCGAGCGTATCTGTAGATGGTTCGTATCTTAACAAGAACCTGGAGAAGAGATTCTACATTGATTTTCACGATGGCGTTGTACAAGTGGGTCTCCATGGCAAAAACATCATTATAATGCAGTTTAGAGATACAGATGCTATACGGGGCTTGAGATATGTGGGATTCAAGACGACTGTACGTCGATCAGCTTCATGGAAATTATTTCAGAGTAAGTATAAATTCTTCGACTATTCTTGGAAGGGATTTTTCTGGGGAGATTAATATCTGGTGATGGGAGATCAGGGTCATATTTCACAAAAGTTACAAACATTCGTACATGGGACTTACGAAGATTAAAAGTGCGTAACTTTGAAATATACCTTAACCTTAAGAAGTTTGTAAGTTCTATGCCACAAAGCCAAATCGTTCTTAACTTTGCTTGAAATCGTTCGTAAGATTACGTCTCATCGGGAATATGTGTAAGTTAATGTTCTTTTTTACTAATTATACTAAAACACAAGTTTCGAGGATAGCAGTGCTAAAATTATTATTAAATAGAATCAACCAATCGATATATAAACTCTTGGCAATATTAGAGAAGAGTCGGCGGATCGAGTAAACGGTGAGAAACATTCGCAGGTTAATAGCCGACTTACGAACTTTAAAATCATTCTTAAATCAAAGTTCGTAAGTTACGAAGTTTAATCATTCGGAAGTTAAGAACGATCATTCTTCTTAAATACCTACGAAAATTAAACTTACGAAGTTTGGGAAATAATCTTTGTGAAACAGGACCCTGATGAGGAGGTGCGAAAATGATTCAACTAGATGCTCTGGCCTGGAGGAAGGTAGAGGGGTTTATGACAGATTTATGACAGGGGTTTATGACAGAAAAAAATAAAAGTGACAGTTTTGGATACAGGTATTATTCCACCATGTATATGCGGGCTTGAAATCGTGGCTCTCTTTAGTGCTCAGCAGCAGCGTCTTCAGGTGTATGAAAATAACCGAATGAGAAGGATCGCCGGGGTTAAGCGGGTGGACATGAGTAGGTTAGTTAATATAAGCGAGGAGATTTGGACGACAAGGTGTCTTACGGAGAGATTGATTATGGGGCGCATGTCGCACGTGGAAGCTGGCAGAAGAGGGTCCGAGATTGAGATGGAAGGACTGTGTTGTGAGGGATTTTAGGCGTACCATGGATATGGATAGAGGGAGGTGGAGAGCTTTAGCCAATCCAATGATGCGGCTGTTAGTTAGCGTATTCTTCCTCGCCCCTTGTGAGGGACTTACGAGGCAGAGGGAGAGAGACTGAGATAATATAGATCCGAATAAGATTAATTTAGTGAAGTCGTTGATGACATTCACGTTACAAATATTTTCTTTACCTGCCATTCTAAGTATTACATATTTTGTTAGAAGTATATAAATTAAACATCAAACAGAAGAATATAATTTCCCTACCATTTATATAGGGCCACAATCAAATACATTTAGTTTCCTTATAGGCACCACATAGACAATCCTATGAAGCACCAGCTGTGCGGAATAACTACTTCTGGCATGCATATGCGTGTTGAAAAGGAGGAATCTTCTAACTTGAGTTTATTAATACAACCTACATTGAAAGTCTCTCGAATCCGCTTTACAATCCCGGTCAAGCAAACTTTCTGATAGTACATACGTATACGTTGATGGTCTATTTTCGTGAGAAGAATTGTATATGGATAGATATATCCACACAAAGATCTTTTTTACAAAGTTATCTAATTTTGGTACAGTTGACTACATTTACATTTCACTTAATACTTAAATACATAACTACTTATCTCGTACATCCTACATATTTTATATTGAGATAAGGTCTAATTGTATTACTGTATAGCCTATTATTTATAATTAACAATTACGTCTTCAATATATATAAAAACTTGAATTGTATTTTATTCGTTAATAACTGTTAGATAATCATATTAATAGGTCAATACATCTCAATTCGGTTTGTAGCAATTCCAACAGCTTACAATGTCAAGGTATTTATCTTGGTCAAGACACCTTAGACTACAATGGCCACCACATTGTTTCTCCCCTCCCAGGCTAGCAGTAATTGGGTATCTCATCAGGGGTAATGATCACCGTAATAATCACTGTACAGCTCCTCTGAATCTATTGCAAAATGGCAAACTATATAACTTCATGAATTCATTATTATTATGATAAACAATCCACGACTTAATTGCTAGGCCACCTTGAAGTTACGAACATGAAATATATTTGTCGGTATATAGCTAGAGATAATATGTATATAGTTGTATAATTTATACGCGACATTTATACATATATGGGTGAAGGTATGCTTTGCAAAATAAATGTTCTTTACATTTATTAAAGGGGTGTAGTCGCTACAGGCTTCCAAATATATATTTTAATTGGTTCATTGTATTTCCAGTTGAATTTTGTGATTGGTCAAATAACACCGATATAAACACGATCAACCGAACCTGATTTCCGCAATACTCACGGCTCTGGGTCGGACACACATATAATGTTATGTCATGGACCCTATACTCATCCACTTAATGTCAGGCAGTCGGCACTGTATGCACGGTGGCCGTGTGGACCAACGGACACACGCAAAGCGTGCGAAGTTCCGTTGCACATTTTTTGGGTGGACAGTTCGTCCATCCGCTGTCGTGCCGATAGTGGTGTGACTCGAGGTCCCAGAATATACTCTTCCCCTACCAACAACCAACACTAATACTTTTCCTATACTGTCAGTGTGTAGGACACAATCATTCGCTGAATGGAAAGTTTCCTCGTGATCCTATAATTTTGCACACACAAGCATACGATCAGCGCTTGCATTGACACTACTATCTATACGCAGCTTGTATACAGTTTTCTTGTAAACATTGAATACCTGTATACATGCTAGACCAATAGGGATGCTCTCTTACTTTTTCCCATGCTTTTTCACTATCGGTAAGGTAACCCGGTGAATTAGCGGAGTGTGTATTGAACGTATAGGAATACGTCAGCTAATTTTTCAACATTTATCTGACGTCATTGATATAGTTATCGTCTAGACAAGACCCCTTTAACTATTATAATTGTACTGTTTGATTTTATTTCTTCGTCAGATGAGTTTATGTGGGTTACCGGCGAGCCATGGATTTATGATAACTACCGGTTTAGTGAACCAAACAACTTCGCCGATCAGGAGAATTGTATTGAAACCAACTATGTCGCAGATTCTGGTATTTGGAACGACCAAAGCTGCGCTTCTAATAAGCCATTTGTGTGTGAAGCCGACTTGATTGAAATGTGATAGATTTTGTACTATTACACTAATTTGACAACTGGCAGCCTTCTTGGTTGGTTATTATGTACCATTTTGTGGTCGTGATTTTGTAATGTTATTCATGTTATGCATTGTCAATATACTATAGACTATATGTATACAGTATATAGGCGCGCATCATTTTGGTTCGAATAAATCACACGTATGACGTACGCATTGGCAAACAAATATAATTGCAGGACCACATATGCCAAATTGTGCAATGGTTGCTTGCTCAAGTTAACGACAAAATTAATATATTAATTTCATCATCGATATATTTCTTTAAAATGCTCAGAGTCACTCTACCCCCATACCTGTTTCTATATGCAAATAATGTTATATAGGACTATGCAATATATGTATTTATTTTATTTTAATGCAACATTTCAAGGAGTCAGGTTAAATTGACCACTGGCCAATCTTCCCAAAGGTCACGTGATGGAACGGATAAGGGGTGTATAGAAGGGAACCGGAGTGCCCGGAGTAAAACCAACATAGTTGTATGTATGGACATCCCATTTGAATGTAGGATCGGGATTGAACTTGCCCCACGCATTGCTGCATGAGCAAATACTACTTCCCAACACGCCACAGCCTACCCTGTTATATACATGTATTGTTAAGGTATCGACATGCAGGGTAGTCGAACCCACAGTACTGATACTGCCCACACGATCGCAAAGATTCAGATTAACTACTCACTATCCAAGACAGTCAGCAATTGAATCCGAATCTCACACGAATGATTTTCTCTCAATTTAGTGATTTACCAAAGAAAAGGTTGACAGGTGCTTGGAATACGCCGCTGCAAGTATTTTACGGTATTCTGCCGTACCTAGTGATTTTTCTTTAATTTTTCTATGAATTTTAGTGTCATCCTTCTCATTTTGGAACATACTCTAATACCGGTAATGTTATATACGTGAGACTCACCCATACGGTGAACGTTCCTACACTACCGTAGTAAGTATACGAACGTTAATCCGGATATTTTCCACATATTTCGTGTATAGTGCCTCACTGCCATTACCAAATAATAATTATTCACAAAAATGTCAATTCGAATTCCCGTTCGATATATTTCGTAAAGTGTTTTGAAATGTATATATAATTGATGGAGATTATGGATAATTTTGGCAATTCTGTTTTTCTAGAGTGGCAATGACATTCCTTTATTTTGTGTGCTATAGTGTGGTGCCTTTTTTTTAAAGTTTTAGTTTGAATATTCTTTTAGTTCAAAGTTAGTTGGGCCATACCCATGGTCAACGCACCAGCCATCCTATGTGGGATTACATGTGTCCGGCATAGACCTCTGAGCAACCACGCTGAAACGATTTACATCAAATTAGTATTATTAGTATTATTGCACCGGTACTTATAAAGCGCAAATCCAAAAAGCTCTAAGTGTTGTACAGAACAAACAATTATACAAACATACCCAAAATAAACGTTAAAGTAAAAGGTCTTAAACGATGACTTGAAAGAAAAGATGGATGTAAATGTCCTGGTCTCGATTGGTAAGGTGTTCCACAGCGCCGGGGCAGCACAGTGGAAGGCACGGGCACCAATACGCTTGGTGGATGGGTAAATTTGGAATAGATTTCTGGTGAGTGTCCCTCGGACGAGATTTTTCGTCAAATTTGACTTGTTTGTTTTAGAGTGTATGACATATGCATAACATATTATAATACATTAGTATATATATAAAGCGCTATATAGGTCGAAAATTACGCATTTTATAGGCCTATGAGAATGATTACCACAAACTGATTCCAACTTATTATATCAATATGATCATTTAACGATGTTGCTTTAGTTTAATGTTTGATCTCTACTCCATGAATTCGATCATTTGGATTAATTGGTTTGTTTTATTCCACTGGTTAATCTTAATTTCTCATATTCTTCGTTTGTTTTTAATTTAATTGTTAATATATGATTGTTGTGACAAAAATCATCAGCTTGTTCTTTATTTGATTGTTATATTGTTTTAACTTTAAAATATCACTATGGTTGGTTTTATGATCATATAATGTTTACAGCACAGTTTATAACGGTGTCACAGAAATAACCAAATCGTTATTTGGATTGGTTTATACTGCCGCAATGATTAGCCACATAACAAATGTATTATTTACAAGTTTTGCTCACACATACTTTGGATTGAAATTACAATTATGAATTGCTTTATAACAATGAATTATTTAAATACGTATTATTGGGTCACTGTTGCCAACTTACCAAAATAATCATTAAACCGCTACCATAGCAGCACAATCAATAACTTGTTGAGGCCATGTTACCATTGCTGTGATCAAACATAACTACTCAACGAATAAGTGACCTTATAATAGCATACTCTTTCTCTCAGCCATACCAGTTCATTTTTTTGCTGGTATCGCTTCTGGTAGTCGTTATACATATCACCGCTAACGAAGACTTAAGGCATATGAAATATAAGATTCCATTTCTATTCCTTTCCTGGTGTAATTTATTGTATAGTGCGTTGTTGAAAATCTTGGATGGCCACTTGATGATTAGTAGTTTTCGGAATAGTTTTATTTGGACGGCATTAAACTGTTCTTCAAGTGAAGCTGGGCCACACTCCGGCTTGGGTAGAATGGTTTTACCCATGACTTGTAGTTTCCTTCCCATAATATGTGTTTCTGCTTTTCCGTATGTATTATGCAGGGTTGGTCACATAATGAAATAGTGCTCGTGATTGGATGATTAGCCGAGTATCTTGTCTACTATTAAAGGGTTCATAAAGTTTATTTCAATGTTAATTGATATTATAGGGCAGAAAATTATCTAACAAATGCTTCAAACTAGAATCAAATCGGACATTCCGTTATCAATATATTGATGTTTGAAATTTTCAAATTTAGGATGCCAATTTTTGTACTAACGTCTTTATCAAGACTATTGTGACGTATGGTCCTTACAACTAAAGTACATAAAAGGCATGTTAAATGGCTTGTAAATACGTTTTCTTCAAAAGTCTACGTACGATATTGTTCAAACTTGGTATGAAGATTGACCCCAATGCATATAATATTTGTGTGAATTGTGTCCTTAATTGAGCAATACATTTTAGACTCAAAAGCTCACCCCATTTTTCCCATTGTTTCTCTCCACCCTGAAGTAATTGTAAACCTGGTATCTGATGATGGGTAATAATTACTGCAGTGATCACTGTACGACGCCTTTGAATGCATTGTACGAAATTGTCTCGATATAGGCCTAAGTTCATGAATTCCAGGTGTGTCACATTCCTATATACATATTTTTCTCAATAGCTACTCTTATATTACAAGAACAATAATTTAAGGCCAACATACCTCGTTAGTTGTTCGCTCGTCGAGTGTGACGATATCATGATTGGTGATGTCGAGGAGTTGTCGTACATGCTTCATCTTCTCACGAAAATAATTAAATGAGAAATATCACATATTGATGTTTTAAAGGATATTGCCTATATTAACGCTTCATGAGTTATAAACTCAGTTAGCATTGGTTATGTTTATCTGCTTATTTAAAACACTGGAAATTTAATTAATACTTAATACTTAGTCAATGATGGCATCGGAAGGAATTTGCTCAATCACAAGCCAATTCCCATACGATGAAGATCAAGCATTTAAGTAACATTAGTTTAACCAAATACTAATGTAAATCAGAAAAGTGGTATGAAAATAACATTCGTTTTATATAAATTATTACTTTTCTATTTTAGTATATGTATATACTGGTGCATAATAGCCTAATATATTGAAGTACAATTATGGCAATTTTAAATAGTAGTGAAATATCCGAGCAATATTTGTTAAATTTGTGTAGGAAGGAATAATGCATCCCATTATATTAAATTTATTTTAAGTATTTGAATGCACACACATTTTCCCCGTGACCTTGTCATCTAATGGCGTTGTTAATTGATTTGTATTAATTCCCAATATATATATATAGGATAACCTGATGAATGACCATGCTCCAATGTCTAATTGTGACCATCAAGCAAGAAGACAATATGTACCATTTTGATTTATTATTTAGCAAGAATGCATGTATTCAGCCCGATGTGTGTGTGTGTGTGGGTGTATATAACACCTGGTTTGTGAACACGATATATCAATAATTGTAAGTCGGATTAAGTTGATAATTGGTACATGGGTGTTAGGAAGCCTGTTGATTTTGACGATGGTACATAGAAAATAAATGAGTGGGTGGGACCTATTGCAAAAACGTAAAGAAATGGCTTGTGAACACGATATCTCAAAAATGGTAGGTCGGATTAATTTTATATTTGGTATATGGATGCCCTGCGGATCGGTTAGGAAGTATATTAATTTTGGCAATGATACCTCGCATATTAATGAGTGGACGAGGCTTATTTGGAAAATATCAACAAATGGCTCGTGAACACAATATATGAATAATGCAAAAATATATCCTCTTTACTGAAATAAAATTTCGACTTATAAAACGACTTTTCACATCTGAAGGAAAAGATGCAACTGCATGCATAGCAATCCCCAAAAGATGTTCAATAATTGTATCTTCTGTCACCATGCAAAATGAACATAAATGATTATCATTGATGTACATTAAATGTAATAGATAATTGTTTCATAATATTCTGGCCAAGAAATCAAATTGAAAATAATATATTTTGGAATTTCCAATTGAATACCATGGATTTAAACAAAAATATTTGTTCAATTTGTAATACTGAAACTTTGACTCCATTTATTTAAAGATGTTGGTGAAACAGTGAATCTGTTAATCAGCCGGAAGTAAACCTATTGGGAAGAACTCCTCTTAGTTACAATTTTATCTAAGAGACTCTCATTCCAGGTAAAAGTACAGTTATACTCTTTTATTATTTATACTAGATAGCATTAACTAATATTCCCCTATCTCTTGAAACATTTAGTAAAACTTATCATTGAATGACCTTAACAAATAATATAAATTGTAGGTCTACATGATGTCAATACTTTATATACCTCATCGAACTTTATGATATCATGTTTGCTGATGTCGATGAAAAGTCGCACATGCTTACTTGAACCTTTCATCTTCTCCTGAAAAGAATGAAATGAGAAATATCACATATTGATGATTATGAACACTATGTTTATTTTTAACACCGGAAATTAAAGGGTTCAGAAAGTTTGTAAACAATGTTAATTGATATTATAGAATTATCTACGAAATGCTGCAAGCTATAGTAAAATCGGCCATTCCGTTCTCAACATATTTATGATTGAGGTTTTCGATTTTAGAACGCCACTTTTTTATGAACATCTTTATCAAGACTATTGTATGGTCCTCACAACTAAAGTACAGATCATAACATGACAATGATGGCTTGTAAATACGTTGTCTCGAAAAGTTAAAGTCCGATAATGTTCAAACTTGGCATGAAGGTTGACCCCAATGGATAAAAGACTTGTGTTATTTCTGGTTGAGGTCAAAGGTCATTTGAGGTAAAAACTGAACATGTGGTTTTAGTGTTTGACCTCAAATGACCTTACCGGTCAACCTTCATACCAAGTTTGAACATTGTCGGACTTTAACTTTTCAAGAAAACGTATATACAAGACATTTATCAGGCTATATCTGTATATTTGTAAGGACCATTCCTCACAATAGTCTTGATAAAGACGTGTTTCAAAAAGTGGTGTTCTCAAATTGCAAACTTCGAACATCAATATATTGAAAATGGAATGGCGGATTTTACTCTAGCTTGAAGCATTTTGTAGATAATTTTCTGCTCTATAATGTTAACTAACATTATTTACAAACTTTGTGAACCCTTTAATCTCAAGTCTTTTCTATTCACCATGTACACTGGTTTAATTGCCGCAATTCCGACCCCTTGGGAAAGTGTGAGTGTAATTGCATTGAATAAAATATTACTATTATGAAAAAATACTACTATTATTACTATTACCATTACAACTATTATTACTATTTTTTTCTATCCATATTTCATTGCGGTGACTCTTACAGATTCATGTGGTTATTTCAACATATCATCATGGATAATATAATCAAAACTATAATTCACTATATATATATCTCGTCAATAATAATTGTTTTACTATTAAATCAATAATATAACTGCTTAATGAACAATTAATGGTCGTAAATTCAATC